>VZRX01007998.1:55466-88830 GCA_013398075.1 Notiomystis cincta | reverse complement strand
CTGATGTCGACCTTGGGAGCTTTAATATCAATTGTCATTTCTGATATTTCATCTTTTGATTTTATATTCAATTCTCTCTTCTGTATTTCAGTACCAGTTTTTGAAATCAATAATTTTCCCGTTGAGTCTTCAATGGTAATTTCATCTGGGTATGGTGGTATAGTTAGTTTTTTTGGACTTGTGAAGTGGCCTTTTGTGCTTTGCTTTATGTTGTTTTCATCTATTTTTCCTTTGGATATCTCTATTTCCATTTCAGCACTTTGAACCATACTTTCTTCTGTTGTTCCAGTTACCTGAAGTCCTCCTGATTTTTCTAGGGCTTGCACTTTTATGTCCCTTTCACTTTTCTGTTCTTCAGGTTGGCCTGTTTCTTCCTTAGTATTTGACCACGTAAATGTAGGAAATTTTAATTTTGGCAGTCTGAATTTGCTTTCTTTTCCCTCTGTATCTTTTTCTCCTGTCTTCACTCCAATTTCTATGCTTAAGTCTTTGTCATTTTTGGGCAGGCCATTTTCCTCTATCTGTTCCTTTTTTATCCTATCTTCTGTGTCCTCTCTGTTTTCTTCTCTTGTTGTTTCCATGCCAGCTTTTTTTCCCATTTTGAATGATGGCATTTGTATTTTCCAGGTAGATACTTGTGATTCTGAATCTGGCATAAGAGTTTTCACACTGAAATTCCTGCTGTCCTCTGAAGTCCTATCAGCTGTTTTGTCTGGTGCTGACTGTAGAAGGTCACTTCCCTGTTTGGTAGTGTCAAGCTCTGTCTCTTTTCTTCCAGGCATTGAAATTCCATAGTTTATTTTTTGAATATTTATTGGTTTTGTGTCTTCTTCTGCTTGCTTTTCCACTGTTTCCATTGTGTCAGATGTCTGTAATTCTGCTTTAGCAGTGCCTATTTCTAGGCCTTTTACCTGTACAGATCCTTTAGCTGCAGGACCCATCAAGTCTATGTTAATTCCACTCTCTCCTTCTTTTTTATCTGCTGTTCCTTTCTGTTTCTTTTTTCGGGATTTTGATGAGGCTTGTGTTGGTTTTTTAGTTGGGCTTACTTTCAGATCAGCTGTTTCTAAACTGGGCTTTGGTATCTCTGTTGTTATGTCTGCTACTTCAGGTACACTGATTTTTGATGTTGCGTCCTTGTCTTTTTCTTTTTTAATGCTTATTTCAACTTCAGGGCATTGTTTTACATGAGATGGAATGCCATTTTTCATATCTTTTAAGTCTTTTGTTAAAGTGTCATGTACCTCCCCTGTTTTCATTTCATAAGCTGGAGATGTGTATTCAACAGTTAAGATTTCAGGATTTTCCAAGCTTATATCATCTTTATATATTTTTTCTCTTTCAGAGATCAGTGTAGTTTTTATTTCTTTTTTTTGCTTCTCTTGTGGTTCTGGTTTGGATCTGTGCATTCTGAATCCAATGCTAGGGAACTTCAGCTTCCTCTGGCTTCCTTTTTTCTCTTTGGTATGGACCTCTTGTGGAAACTGAGACTCTGTGTCTGTGCTTGTAGGGGAAATATCCTGTATAGCAGGCTCATATGCATCTGATGTACTGTGAGATCTTCTGTGCCTCAATATCTTTTTATTCTTGATTGATTGAAATTTTGGCCACGATAATCTATCTTTTTTAGGTCTCTTACTTCTTCCTACCCTTTGGCTTACAATTAATGTTTCCCTGTCTTCTTCTGAAATGGCTTTTCCTGAAACATGCAGTGTTTCTTCAGGAATGCTCTCACTGAGTTCTTTTTCCTAAAAGAACAAACAGTAGTCAGAAGATTAGAAGTAACCTAAATATCGGTGCAACAGAAAAAAGAAAAAGTCGAAAAAGGTTCTTTTTATTACTAGTACCTACTTGTTATGTAAAAAATTCCTGAGTATTATATAAATATGTTATTTCAGGCAGAAATTACATAAAACAAAGGGACTGCAATATATGGATTTCTAAAGATTTTCATTCTTTGCAAGACATTGCAGCAAACAGAGGTTTCTATATCCATCTCTAGATATGTCTGTACAAATATATATTATATATACTATTTATATATGTGTATATGAAGAAAAATAATCTTTAAGCTGCTGGAAACCTTTGAAGAGATCACAGGTCTATCAAAATATCAGTGATTAAACATTTTTTAATAGAAAATCTTATGGAGGCACTTAGGATAAAAATGTTTACTGATATTTTACATTTTTGAACATATTCAATATAAATATTACAGAGATTACTCAAGTCTGTTATATTGGTGGACAATTGGTGGACAAATTAACAAAAAAATGCTGACTCACTAAAGAATATCTTTATACCCTTAAACAAGATTGTGGATTTATGTAAAATCTATAGTCTCACTCAAGATATTAAAAAAGCTGCAAATATTGTGTTGGATTTTTTTTTTAATCATGAATATTCATGCTAGTAACTTTGAACACATGTTTAGGTCTTAAGAAGAAAAAAAGTGTTTGTTTTCTGATCTATTTGCACACAGAACATTACTATAGCATGTTACCCAAACTTTGTAAACTAATCAGGTATCTACCTGGCCTAATCTCTCCTTTTTGTGCTGGGCTGTAGAGGGTTCCAGATCTTCTTGCACGGCAATTTTCCTTTTGAGGCTGAATTGGACTCTGTATGGCTCGGAATATTGGAGAATCTTGAGTGCATCTTCATATTTGATATTATCAAAAAATATTGTAGCACTTAGAAGCTGATCACCTGCAAGTGGAATAATACATAATAATAATAGTAATTTTTTTATCATATACAAAACCCATCACATTTCATTATTGTTCAAGCAAGTGGTCTTAGAAGTTATTAGTATGGACAGGGGTTAAGATCACAGATAACATTAGTTGGTTGGAAATCTACTATTTCTGATACCTAAAGAGATGGCAGATCACACAGCTACAAATCTCATTATTTAAAGATACAGAATAAAACCAAAACAAAATAGAAATTCAGACTGTACCTTCTCTAAGACTAAATATTTTTGAAGCAGGAGATTCCTTAAGTACTTTTTTAATAAATATTCCTTCATTTCCTCCACCTTTCACACTAAAACCACTAGCACCAGCTTCCACTTCTGTTTTCAGGGTCACTTCCATTGTCTCCTAGAGAGAGAAAAAGATGTGAAATTATCATTTTTATTCATTTGTATTGAAGGGTTCTCAGTTGTTCTACAATAAAAAATTTATTCTCCTCAGGTCTAATTTCAAAAGCTCTAGAAAGATTATCCAAATTAGAGAATGTATTTACTCAGTGTGGGTTTGATTCTGTTCTAAATTAGAATTAAGCACGTGTGTTAGGGTTATGTTGGATCAGGGCCACGGGGAAAATAGGTTGTAATTTTAAAATGTGAAACATATGGAAACTTTTAGGGCTGCAAGACTGTATTTTCTGTGAAGATGTTAACCACTCAAATTAAAGTCAATGGGCCAGAAAAGTCAGACTAAGAGCTAATGCTGTACTGCACTCAGATTAGAAAAGGCTAAAGAAGGAATTTTAAAAAGAATTATGGAAGAACCCCAAATAGGACAAATAAATGTTCATGCCTGTGCCACAACTTGGCCATTTATGAACTTCCCGGTCAAAATAAGTCCAAAGTGATTCTTTGCCTTTTGTCCTTCCTTCTGTCCACCCATTCCTGTCTGTGTGTTATAACAAACTTTACTATTTGTGAGACTCATACCTAAAACTACAGAGAGCTTTTAGACTGACCTGTGGGCGACTCTGTTTTGATTTGTCTGTAGAATGTTTTTTGTTTTCTTCTTGAAGCTGAAAAACAATTTTTAATTATTTAATGTTCAGAAGTCATGGTGCCCTTAAGTACAATGAAAGTCAGTTAAAATTCCTGGTTTAACCTAAGAACTGAAGCTGACTTTAATGGCAATAGAGCATAATCAGCATCAAGTGCAATGTGCAACATGAATGTTTTACCTATACTAATCCCAGCAGTAAATTAGATGCCAAGGCCTCCCTTCATTGCACCAAAATTTGCATTAAATGAATGTCAGAGACCAAATGTCTTAAGATATTGGGAGCTTTTCTGTGTTCTAAAGTAGCACAGTGATCATGCTTTCAATTATGTAAACAGTTTTTTTAATTAATTCAACTTCAGCATGAATTTCAAACCGTTGCCTACTTACCTTAACATGGCTGTACTAATTGAATCTCTAACTCTGAATAACCAAGAGGTACAGGTAATTTTCAAATACTTACTAGTTAGATTCAAGCCAATTACGTGTTTAACAGGAAAAACACATATTTTCTTTATGCTCTCTGCCTTGTGTCCTTTACAGAATTAAGTCAAATGCATTTTCTTGCCAAAAAGCAAGAACATGGTCAGCAAGTCCAGCACAAAATAAATCCATCAATGAACACAGGTGCAATTTTGGTGGGGACAGGAAGACAATATGGCTGCAACTATGACATTCTATGACATATGACTCTCTGCTTCTTGTGGGAGGTAAAGCTTCTTGAATCAACTTGATAAAGCCATGCCTGCATGAAAATTCAATATCTTGCCTTTAAATAGTCCTCTTCTATGGGATACTCATAAACTGGAGAGGATCCTTGTGGCCTTGGACGAACGTCTTCTACTGCCACTTCAATAACCTGTGGAAAAGACATGAGTGGTGGTAAAGGAACATCCAACATTAGATGGTGACTCGGTTTTTTTAGGCCTGTTTCTCTAGTTATGCATAGTGTCCTTCTGAGTAAAAATTTTCATTAGCAATGGTGGATAAAAAGTAACCAATAACTCTTTTTTTAGGTCAAGAACAAATACAGTTCTCATGTTAAAGCACTCAAAACCTCAAGGGACAGAGTTCTGAGAGACAAAACCAATGGTACACTGATTTTGTTTTTCTTTATGTATTGTATGCATCTACAGACCAAACAGATTGAAACCAGACAGATCAATTAGTAATAATTAACAAAAGTAAAAAAACCAAAACAAAACCAAAAAAAACCCCAAAAATAAAAAAAACCTTCCCTGCTCTATTTGCACACCTAAACTTTGCATCCAGTGGCTTCAAACTTTATTGCCCTCTATAAGCAAGCAAACCATGGAAAAGTCCCAGCAGGAATTTCTGCTGACAAGCACTTGGCGTTCTTCCTTCTGCTGTCAGACAATAGGGAACCTAAACTGTCCAAATCTTTAAATAAAAGTTACTGTAGTTAACAGCCATGTAATAGTTTGCTAAGTCTTGGTAGTAAACTTATGCCAATGAACCATGGCAAAGAGCAGATGCCTTTACACTGAAACATCTCCCTGGTTTTTGAGCTGGCAGGACAATCCCAAGCTAAAATATGACATTTTTAATGGGAAGGAAAGTCATCAGCAAGACCCAGCTATAAACAAAATCTTTAAGATCCCATTTTGCCAAACTGTCATCACAGAAAAATTCAACAGTAAAAAACTCACAGAATCTTCATCCTCTGCATCAGCATCAGCATCAACATCTCCCGGGGGCTCAGCCGGTCTCAGCTGCCGTCCAGAACCTGAAAGCAGCACAGAGGTTGTTGGTGCCTGCAGGATCCACACAGAGCACAGAGCACTCAGCTTGCAAGCTGAAAGCCTCTGGAGCAGCATGGCAAGGGATGTGCACAGTGGAAAAGCCTGCCTTAATTTAGATTCCTGTCATCACTCAATGGTTTGGGTTGGAAGGGAACTTAATTCTCCCTACCAGCCATGGGCAGGGGTTATAATCTGGCTAATTTCTAGTTCTATGTTTTCTCCAATCTGGGGATTTTTCTCCTTCACAAAAGCCTTTATGTTTCTGGATATTTCTATGTATTTGGAAAAGAAAAGCAGTGACCACTTGCTGACACTTGTCTCCTGCACCTTTCCAAAGGAACTGAGTGTAGCCCACAGTGAAGGCTTGGAGGGACTGGAGACTGGAAAAAGGGAAGGAGAGGTGTACAAAGGGAATCTGAGATGTTTTTCCCTGAGTTGTTTTATTCTTTAAAATACAGGAATCAGTAATTAACATATTGTTAACTCACAATAAATTAAATTGATTGAAATACCCCATATTGAGACTCTTCCTTGCTTCTGACAAATGTCTTAAGAAGAGGAGAGTAAACATCATGAGGCTTTGATAGCCATAAAGACTCTGTTTTCTTAGTTTTTAAAAGTATTGAGGGCAGACAGAGATGAGGTGAAGGACATGGGCTATGTGAAAGTATGATTCTCTTGAAATGCCCTAACTTAGGCACCAAAGAATGACAACAGCATGAATTAGAACATGTTTTCAGAGATCCAGGTTTAGCCAGTAGAGGACAGTGTGGCTGAACTGCATATTCCCTAATGCACCAGCTATTCACATGCACAAGTCCTTGTCCCAATAACTATGTCTCTTTCCTGTCTCCATGCATGTTTTTTCCAAGCCATCAGCCTGTCTAGCTCTCCAACACTCAGTTCTGTAACTTCCATTACTATACAAAGTAATTTTGGCTCTCCTAAACAGATCCTCTGGCTTAAAAATATGCTCAAAAACTAGAGAAAAACTAGAACTGTGCAGCTCATTGTCTGTTTTAAATGGAGAATCCTTGGGCTGGAACACAACATTTTGGGACATTACCCGCTGTGTGTGCAGACAAGATGGCACGACTCAGCCATGTCTGCAGTCACTCTGACTTACACGCGTTGCCAAGCTCCTGGGAAAGCAGCTGGGATTTAGCTGGTCACTCTTCATAGTTTTCTGATCTCCTATGTTTACTTTTTACTTGATTTTTTGAAGATGAAATGATATAGTACAGGCAAAGTTTCGAAAGAGTTGTGCCCTGGTGATCAGTGATGGACCACTTTGTTAAGGTGAATGGAAATATTGTGCTTTCAGTGGGAATATCCTGTAACAGTCTGTGGGTCAAGTTTCCAAACTTGATAGGATAGAAGGCAATCCACATGAGCCATATGTACAGCATCATAATCAGCTCTCCTGCAGTATTCCAGCTCCAGGGAACTAGGATCAACCCAGAACACATCAGGGCTGCCAGACCATTCCTCCTTTAGCCTTCACTAGTCCTGACACCTACAATGGACAGTTCTAGAAAATTCTAGAAAATGGTCTTAATGCACATTTTAACTCAGATTAAAGACCTGCTTGAAATTTAGCTTGAATTTTTTTTCAAAAGCTCTAGCATTTGCAATCGTCAGAAGCTCAAGAAATTTGAAAAATTATCATATCTTTGTTAAGAAATTTAGACACAGATTTATGAACCTGATTTTAGCCATTTCTGCTAGAAAATTCTGGAATCTGTTCATGAAGCACTTCACCACATGTATTTTAATAAGCATCATATGAGAAGAGCTTCAGGATTGAGGGTTGATTGTTTAATTTGCCTAGTGCTTCTAAAGATTCAGGTGCCAACAATAAATTTTATGGTTGTTACTAAAATTCCAAGAAATAGTAAGGACTTAGTCTTGTGGCATTGCCATGTTTTTCACTTGGGAGAATCCCACCCACAAGCCCTGCAGTCCAGCAGAATGACTTAACAGAAAAGTGCTTGGATTGCTGGAGTGTCTTCAGTGCAGCACTTCAATGTTAACTACAGCATTGATCCCTGGTGGCTGCCAATAATTTTGCTACTGGAAAAGAAACAGGAAAGAATTATCTGAGAGACTTCTTAGGCTGGTTCACTGCAGTTTCTCTTGTTTTACTGTGGTGTAACTTCAGTGACACTTTAGTTGTCTGGAACTGGAGCAATGTAAGTACAATATTTATCCTAAATGATGATAGTAGCACCTTTTCCTAAAAAAGCTGAGCAACAGACTGCGCTCCCCAGGTTTAAGAGAGATGTGGGTGAGATTGCATGGAGGGGCATCAGATACACAGATGACCTTCCCTCCTAAAGCTTCACACCAAGGCCTTTCCATCCACCCTGATTTCCCCAAACTCTGCCTAGGCTGCCCCTCTGTGATAGTTAACCCATGTCATAAAAGACCTGTTGTGCCCTTGATTCCTACTGTAGACTAAGATTTGCTTCTGATTACTTCCCAATTCAGAATACTTTCAAAAGAAATCTTTAAAAGAGGGGATTTACAGTATGTTTTCAGCAAAGCCTTCTTTCTGAGTAGAAAAGCCTGTGCCAATAAACTATGATTTATATGCATGTCATTCTCATGCCCTGAATAGTAGCGATGCCAACATTTTATAGATTTTAACTTTTTTTTATGGACCCTGGACAATCAATGCTTTGTTCAAAATGTTTTCATAAACAAGATGGAATTTACATCAGTGACTACTTCTAATAGCCACTGGACTGACTTCAGAACAAGGGAATTTTTTGAAAGTAAGCAGTAGGAGTTATATAGGCTGGATCATTTTCATATCATATGACTGAAATGTGTGTCTGCTTTTTGAAATGCAATTATTTAAAAATTATTTTATCTTAAGCCTAGCAACCCAGATGTACTATTTGGGAAAAAGCACAAGAAAAAGATAAAAACAGGTTATTTCTTTGGTATTCACATTCAGTGGGCAACAGTCTCCAAAATAATATTTGATACAATATAATGAATTCCAGGTATGACAGTGTTATTGAATTTAAATTAAATGTGCTTTAATGTGTTGTATAAAGAAAAACCTAGTTTTAATTGGAACACTGGCATACAAAATTCCTGTGGTCTGTATACTTTAAAATAAAATAAAACAGTACATGAGAATACCAGAGATATTAATAAAAGAAACAATAATGTCTTTTGCTGATCATCCAGCTTCTCTGCCTCCAGATTATTGCCCTTCCTCTGCAATTCTTTGATTTGGGCTTTTTGCTTTTTAAGATTTGGTAATAAAGTTATATTTGCATACGAATTTAAGTAATCTGCTCTTATCTTTAAGCGTATTACTTCTCCTTGCATCAACTTCAACGTTACTTCAACAAGTAGTTTCTCATAAGAGACAGAAACCTGACCCATGATAAACATCTGTCCACAGGTGAAAAGTTTTATGCTTTGCTCACTCACATTGATATTTAAGGTCACAACCTGTGCCTTTACTTTGTGAGGATTTTGGCATTTGCTAGTTACCATTTGTAAGCTGTGACAGGAGACTAACAGTCCTGTTTGTGCAGGGTTGAGGAAATAGCTCTGAGTCCATAGCCAGTTAGAAAACTTGTGCCTTGACATGTGGGCAAGGCTGGGACATCTTTAGATCAGGTCTTTTCTGACAGTGCAAAGCGCACTCTGGGCACATAACTTTATTTGTGTTATTATTAAGGAGAAGGAGGAATGAATAATTGCAAGACAAACAACAGCAGTCGTAATTTACTGTCATTGTTGGCACTGTGTTTGACCCACTAAAGAATTCATACATGTAGGTCAGCAGTTTTCACAGTGCTCCCTCATGTGCTTATGTCCTGTTGTAAACAAAGATGTGCATGGCTGCTGTTGTGGGCAGCTCTGGCTGGCTCCTGTCAGACCTCTCTTCCTGCAACCATCAGTCCCTGTACCTGCAGGTCCATCTGTCCCTCTGCCCTCAGGCACCCTGTCCAGGGGCTGTTACTCCTCATGCATGAATGGCTGGTAACTCCTAATGCATTTCTCCAGCATGTTTTTGTTTTTAAAACCACATCCCTCTCTCCAGATGGATGGTGTGCCTGACTTTCCCCCCCACAGCTTGTTCTCCCTCTCTTGCAGGTATCGCAATTACTGGGATTCCTTTCCCCGCCTCAGAGCTCTCACAGCCGCCTGAGCAGTGCTGCTGTGAAGTCCCACAGCCCCTTCTGATTCACTTCTTATAGCTGGAATGGGGAATACTTAGAATAGTTAGAATACTTTAAATCGTGGGTCCCAGTTCAGGAAAGCACTTGATAACAGGAACACTATGCCTGACGTTCATCTTGGCCTCTCAAGAGCACTTTTTCAGATAGGTAGGTTCACCTGACTTCCAAGCAAGCAATGCTGGAGGAAAATGATCCTGCAAGCATCAGCTGCAAAGATAAGAATCTGAAAGTGTCTGCAAATAAACCTTGCTATGCATGTACTGTGTTCCTGGAGGAAGCTGCCATGAGGTTTAAACCACTGTTCACAGCACAGGCTCTCCCACAATCTGCGCAGCCTCCACCACGAGCTCCAGAAGGTTCATGGCATTTCCAGTAAACAGCTCCAGTGGTGCTGGGGAAAACCACCAGCAAAAAAATCAAGAGGCTCATCTTCTACTGAGATTTCCTAGTGCATTCCAGAGACCTGGATTCATTCCATTGTCCTGCCAGATCCCACGGACTGAGTTACAACAACTGCTGGGCAGGGCCCTGGGGCACGGCCGGAGCGCGGCGGGAATGCCGCGGCTGTCACTCCATCTGGGCAGGACCCGTGGCCGTGCGGGGATGCGGGCACTCTGTCACGGAGAAGGCTGCCTCTCCCAGCCCTCCATCGCTGGAATGTCATGTTACTTCACTTGAACCGCTGCCAGCGAGACAGCGGGGGCACCCAGCAGCTCCACCTAGAAGAACCAGCTTGTCGGCTCTGAGCGGAGCGGCTGCCGCAGTGGAAAAAGCAGCTGTTCTGCCTCGGAAAAGGCGTTAAAGTGAGGATCAGCACCACTCCTTTAGTGTTTCCCCTCTGCCCCGTGCTGGGAGTGGGACCCTCCCAACCAAGCCCTGAAATTTCTGTGGAATGAAGACAAAGGCCTACTCTGTGGAATGAAGATAAAGATTTTGCTGCTGAAGGAGTTTAACAGGCCGTATTATCAGCGGGATGCTATCAGAACCAGCTGGGCCGGTGTTCGAGCTACACTCCTGCCTTTGTTTTGCACTGGTTTGGCAATGCCCCTTGGCTGCACTCTGTCCCTGGGCTGCATACTTGTGCTGTGATGATGTAGCTCAGACCTGGGAGCCGAAAGCAGGGGCTTGTAGCACAGTCGTGCTAAAGGAGCAGCTACTCCCAAATAACCAACGTGTGTGAATAGTTTCCTTCCATTCAAGGCATGAACAAGATGTTTTGATTCATTGCCTTGGTATGTTAAGCTGCCCTTGTCGGCTGTTAGAGTACTTCATTAAAAGCCTTCAAATCATTTCATCTCAAAACCTTTTGAAGACAGAATATATATGTGAGCTACAATCATGAGGCTCCTTGCCCAGCCAGAGGACTGTCCATGAAGTTAACACTTACTTTTATCAAAAGGAACAGTACTCTGCTCTGCAAACTAAATCCAAGCAGAGAAATGTCTCGGGAGTTAAGGTTCCTTGCAGACCATACTGAGCCCTGTAGGATTTTATAGAGCATTTCCTACAGGCTGACTAATATCAGGAAAGATGTGTAAGAGCACTGGCAGCTAAGAATTGATATAAACATTACCATAAAAACAGAAACTAGCAGCCCCCAGATGAAAAGAAGAGTGAATGGCTTACCCACGAGTGTGTGTTTATTGATAAGCTCTGCCCACAGATTTAAAAGTATTAAAAGCATTCCTGCTCACACTTCACTATAGGAGCAAAACCTTTAGGAAGGTTGATCAGAAAGGAGTTCTTGATTCTTACAGTGGTCCACCTTTCCTCTGACAGTAAAGATAAACATAATACAAACCATAAAACAATTCAGAGCATGAAAATAAATCACTCTGGTGGGGCTCTGCACAGACCTTCTCAGTTTAAGTCATATTTTAACATGAAAAGCACAGGGGACTTTTTTTTTTTTTCAAACTGTCAAACTGAAATTTCCCAGATCCCAAGTTAATGACTTTCATCTAGCTATCATCATTTATTGGTTACTTGGCTATATAGGAAATGTAGTTTGGCCAGATCCACACAACCCTTCTGCTACAAGGATAAAATATTAACTAAAGTATTTCATTAGTCTGATATTTCACCTCTTACTGAAACAGAATAATGTTTCCAGCGAGTAACAGAGTTCGAAAATAAACTCTTAACCAAAGTTTATTGCGAGAACATGAACAGAGTGATGTCCAAAAAGAGACAGCAGACAGCAGTGGTTGATACCACCTGTGTTTGGCTCTCCTGGTCCATCCCTCCTCTCCCTAGCTAAAATGCAGCTGCAAGTGGCAGAGGGAAAAAGGCAGCTGGAGAAATGCTCATGGTGCCCAGCAGACAGCCAGAGGTCCAGTGCTGTTTCCCCTAGGCCATGGTTCTGTCTCAGAAGCACAAGTTTTATATCATCTCTAGTTTTAGTGTGTTTGCATGGAGGGTAGGTGTAACTTCCTGCCCTGTGTCTCTGCCTTGCATGTCTGAGGCAGGAATTTTCCTCTCTCTCAGGTTTCATGTGACAGAATGGGTTTCCAGTCTGTGTTTTCCTTCCTGCATGAATTCCTACAGTGTTTTCTTGCATAATTATTGTGATGTAGTAAATTAGCACTTTCTCTGATAAT
The DNA here is from genome assembly GCA_013398075.1 of Notiomystis cincta. Taxonomy (NCBI): domain Eukaryota; kingdom Metazoa; phylum Chordata; class Aves; order Passeriformes; family Notiomystidae; genus Notiomystis; species Notiomystis cincta. The sequence continues at coordinate 76,510 of VZRX01007998.1, read as the reverse complement.
TACCCATTATGATTTTTCCAGGATTGTAGGGCCTTTGTTCTCACAAAGTTGGTAAGAGAAGGGAATCACGTTTTAGCAATTGTTGCTATGTGTGCCCAGGCTCCTGGACTGAACCAAACTTGCTTACCACCCTTTTGGACAGAAAGTGAGTTAGCAATTCATAGCCAAATAAAGCAATAAAGACTGGTCTAATCTGCTCTGATCCTCAACAGTTTTATCTCCTGGGACTCTCAACAGTTTTATTTCATGGGATATCCTGGTTTTACTTGCAACTGATTTGCTACCATGCTGTAAATAGCTGTATGGATACCCAAATAAAATTTCCTGGACTGTCACTGCCCATCTGGATGATCTAAGTTTTAAGAAGGGTTTCAGGAACACGTTGCAAATGCAGAGCTCTCACTTGCTTACCAGCTTCAGAAAGCCTAGTGGGAGCTACTCTGCAGCAATTTGGTTATCCAATATATTGATTTGGCAAGTTGTGGTTTTCTCTCCTCTGAAAGAAACCCCCTCACCTGTACAACAAACTAGACTTGGGAAGTGAATGCACAGCACATCTGCCTTTCTCTCACAGCAAGGAGTTGATTCCTTCTGTCCTCCCTGTTAGATAGCTGTGAACCCAGCTCTTACCATGACTCACCTAGAAGCACAGGCAGGTGGGTGCCTATTGCAGATAAGGCCCATAAAGATCACACAAATTAACTTTTCCACATTCCTTCTCCTCTCTGATTCACCCTTCCAAGAATTCAGGCTTCTACCAGAGCAGATTGCCTGTTCCACTGCCAAAGCACAGCCCTGCTCAGATTTATAAATGAATCAAATGAATGCATTTATGGAAAATGATCGCTCTGCCTGCGTAGGCTTGATTGGCAGCCCTGGAGACTCAATTTCTCTGGCCACAGAGTCAGTATTTCTTAAGAAGAAGTGGTTGTAACCCCAAGCTGTCTCTTAAGGTAGCCCAGTACTGACACACTAAAGAAAGATGCTAATTCTGAGTGGTTTTGGTAGAAAGCACATTTGTTCTGTAAGAATAGGTCTTAAGATAAGAATAAGATTAGAGGAACTGCTAACATTTTGCAAAAAGCCCAAAGAAACTGATGCAGGCTTTGTGTGTAAATGGCACTTACTACTCCAAATTAGAAACAGACTTTTTAGCTCAAACTGCTAAAAATGCTCTTCAAACCATTTGCTTAAAAAAAATCCTCATCAGAATCAATGCTCAGCAAAACTTTTTGTATGTAGAGATAAATATAAACACATATGTGTAGATCCATATATAGAGAGAAAGAGTTTGTATCATGATCCTTATGGTCTTAAGGTCCTTATGGTCTAGAAGACTTTTATTTCTCCTTACTCCACTGATAAAATTCAGCACACAATTAAATGCCCAGATACAGCAAAATTAATGGAGTGATGTTACTTTGGCTGTCTCTTTGGTATGCTGGGCACAGCCCCTCTCAAAACAGGAATGCAGAAAAAAACCTTGTAGTTTTTCCACAACCTTTTAAGGGGGCTTTTATATAAATATCTGCCTTTGGAAACAGGTTTCCAGTTCGAGAGAAAATTCCCTGGGCAACTTGTTTGGATGTAAATTACCAGAGGAAAAAAAATATCTTTTAAGCTTTTAAATTCCTTAATGTATATGTAATACAAGAGATATGGGATAAAGGTGACAGAAAATTATTATGGGAAAATATTTACATCAAAGATAAAGTTAACAATTCCCTCACTTTGTTAAGATAAAAATCTTTTCTGTCAATAAACACTGATAGTAGCAAAATAGCATTTGGCACAGCTCACTTTTCCTTGTTTTTGTGTGGTAGGAGATTCTCTTTAAAATTAGAGAGAACTTCTGGATGCAGACCGTGGGTTTACAAAAGCGTAAAATCTCATTTACAGATAAACTAATCCATTGAGTCAGATAAATAAATAAATTAGCTTAGTTGTGTCCGCATCAGTGTAATTAAAATCTGAATAAATGGACTATAAACTCGTGTTTCAGTCTTAAAAAGGTCAGAGTTCAAAATAATTGAATCAGTCACATACCAAATTATTTTTGAAAATGCTGTGTCTTGATTTCAGCCCATTGGTTTGTACCTATTTTTTGAACACTTTTCCCTTGCCCCAGCACTTTCTAAATGTGCTGTTTGATATGTCTTCTTTTACAAATTAAATCTCTTAACTTCATCTTCATTGTTTGAAATTAGAAATTAGAAATATGTAAGACTGAAAAGCATTGGAATTTTAAGTGCATATTAATTTACAATAGGAAAAACTGGTGCTGACAAACTTTTGTTGCATTATATTTTTGAAAAAATAAAATCGAATCTTTGCATATGGTTTTTAAATGGTTCAGTACTGATTTTCCATTTCTGTACCTCCTAGCACCCAAAAATAACAAACCAAAATGCTTGCCTAATAGATTAGAGAAAAACACAGTTAAGTTAAGGAAATAGATTTCAGTTTTAGGTTTCACAGGCACCAGTATAAACGATAGGGAGAAAACATTTTTTAAAGACTCATTACTGCAGTTCTGGATTTCTTTCTGGTTAAAGACTCAAATAGTGAGAAAATAACTACACTGTGGTTCATCCATGTAGTAACTGGTGAATGAATTGAGCTGGGTGGAGTTGTTTGAAAGCACTAAGAGGACTATTTCTTGGATTTGATTATCAACTGTAATGCTGATTCATAACATTTCCAAACATCCAGAGCCTCTCTGTAATACAAAAATAATTATTTCTTATGGAAATGAGTAACTTTATCATAATGATCTGTTCACACTCAGGTTAAGTATTTTCTAACTCAGTTAAAACAGGATGCATTCTTTTTGAAGGCACATGGTAAGGCTGTTCTTGATGAACAGCTGTGCTAGATTCAGACTAGGTATAAGGGGGAGCAAATTACATTTTGCTCTTCAGCCAGATCAAGGGCTCCACTGAAATAAAACAGCTTTGTACCAATACAAAGTATAAGGAAAAGGAATATCGAATATCCTGGGGCTTCAGTTACAATTTTTGAGATCTACTGCAAGGTGGCTTCTTCAGAGTCATTTGAATCTGTGCAACAGGAGGACAATCCAGGAGCTTGTCCCCAATGTGAATAGCAATGACCACCTTAATTTGTGGAACTGTGAAGAGTTTGAGCAAAGGAAAGAATGGGAGGCACCTGGAGATGCCCTTCAGTCCATCTCTAGGGTCTTCTGCACATCTCTGCAAAGTGTATTTTTAAAGCAATGGCGTTTTACTCCCTGTGCTCTCTTGCACCCTGCCTGATCCAATGGCCCCAGTGAGACTCTGCTCTCTGTGGTTCAGCTCTCTGTGAGCTCTGTGTGCAGCAGAGAGACCACTGCTCTCTCCTAAGGAAGGTGGATTTGCATTCCTTGCACTATGCACAGCTTACAGTCAATAACGCCTGAAAAGGAGAACAATTGCTACCATGAAATTATCTGATCTAAAACAAAAGGCTCCACCATCATTTTACTGACATTTTAAAATACTGCAGTCCCAAAGTCCTCCATGGACTGAGATGTTAATAAGGTTTTAGCAGAGACTGAAATATTTGCTTTATATAGTGGTGTTTGGGGCAGTGTTGACAGAATTTTGCAACTACACTGAGAGCAGAATTTGTTTCTTTCTTCATTGCAAATACTTTGAACACTACTTAAGCCAACTCTGAACACTTACTAAGAAGATCTGTCTCCATTTGACCAAAAGAGAGTAAAGAAAAGCACTCTGCTGATCTTAGAAGACAAATTCCCAGAACACTTCTTTTTTTCAGAGAAGTTAAATGCAGGGTTTGATTCAAAAGGACACAGATGGGAAAAGGGCAAAGACAACCCACAGGTAAGCCCAGAGTAAGTTAGAGAATCACTTGACTCATGGAGTGGTTTAGAAAGAACATTAAAGATCATCTCATTCCCCCTGCCATGGGCAGAGACACCTTCCACTAGACCAGGTTGCTCAAAGCCTCCTGAAGTCCTGCTAACTGAAAACCAGGTCCTTCTACACTTTTACATCAGAGAAATCTCCCATGGAAAAATTACCTCAAAAGGCTTTGAAAAGACACCTGGGCCAGGGTCTCAAGTGTGTGGGACCCAGATTCAACAATACTAAGCAAAGCACAGAGTGAGGGTTAAAATGTAGGACCTCCTGGGGCATGTCCTTCTGCTATGGGTTTGGTTCAGGAGAAGAGCTCTTTGCTTTTGGAGCACAGCTTGGCCGATGCTGGGTCTTGTTCCTGATCCCTGGACTTCTAAAGCCCATTCTCAGAGGGCTCAAACACACATGTACAAGGTGCATGCTGCTGCAGGTTTATCCTCTGCAGCTGGAACCACTGGCCCAGTGAACAGCTTCTGGACTGCTGGGTACAAGGAGGTTCTGATGGATTTGTGACCCTTATTGCTTGGGCAGGTGTGGATATTACAGCTATGTTACCCTGCAGCAGGGAAGGTCATGGCCACTTCACACATATCCCTCAAAGAGAGGGATCTGAAAACGTATCTGAACAATTTCTAGGGAAGTTTAAGTTTTCCTTGCAGAGTAGTGCCAGCTCAGGGATACTGAAAAACACATTTTTCATGCATATGTTTTTTATTAAATGCAGCTGTCAAAACAGAGCAGGGCTCATGTTCCTGAAAAGGTGCAGGGAAGAGAAGACAAATGGTTGGAATAAAGCAGGAATGTGCCTACTCTGCCTAGGCAAAAATCACCACTTCTGCAGAGCCTTCAGGGCAACCTTTAAACTAGCTGGCTCAGGGACTGGTAGCTGTGTAGCTGTGGGATTTCAGTGGACGCCTTACAAACCCAACCAACTCCCCAGGGAAGCCAGTACTTGCTGCACAAGCCACTCCTGCCGTGCCCAGACCGGCTGGAGAGACACCAGCTCTGCACAAACTGCACCTTCCCAGTGCTCTGGAGGCACAGCCAGACACTGTCCTTAGCAATCCTCACCCTCCCTGCCATGCTGCTGATAGTGTGTTCCAAGTGTGCTGGCAGTGAACTCACCATCTACTGCAATCTGGTGACACCTACCTCGAACCATTTTGCTGCAGTAGAATTATGGAGGGGAAAACAGCAAAGGCAAAGCAAGATTTATTTTTTTTTTAGATGGTAATTTTCCTCTTATTCCATATAGATTTGGATTTTAGCCTCTGATCAAAGTGTGTGTCTTGAAGGTGTTCAGCTGAATTTATAACAGTGCAATAGCAGAATTTGGCTGTGATCTTCAGACAACAACATCAGTTAACAGACTTGCTTATTGCTCTATAATGTATTATTTGGGTTTTCTACGAGGTTCCTATTCAACAAGGATTATAGTCTAAATACAATGCAGTTGTGTGGCAACAGTGTACCAGATAAATTCAGCTAACTCTGGGTAATATCACAAAAAAATATGTGTTTATAGCTTCATGCCAGTTTCTGACTAATGCTTTTGTTTGTTGCTATAGCAAACCACACATGAATCTGATAGCCAAAAGCATGTTTATGACTAACCTTAGCTCTCTGGGGATTGAAAGTATGGAATTAAAAATGTCCTTAAACCACAACACACAATGTGAGGAGAACATGATAGGAAACACCTTTTTTGGCACAAATTACTATGAACATTAAAAGAGAAGAACATCATAAGTGGAAAACATTAGGAAATGGGAACTGTGGGAATAACCGCCTTTAACCCACGGCAATTCAAACTGAGCTTTCACTTCACATCACAAAGTTGTCTGTGCAGGACTAGAGAACTTGCAGGAAGTCCTGGCTGCCTGTTAAGAGATGGATTTAAGCCTCTGAAATCTGAAGCATCTTTGTATCACACTTTAAAACACTCAGGCCACTTTACCAGAGATAATTTTTACACTGTGCCTTGACACCTAGGACACGGCTATTCACTTAATTAATTTCTATTACCATTTATGCTTTAGTACTTTCCAAGAGCCTGTCCCAAGACTGACACCTCATTATGCTGTACAAATACACAATGGAGAACAATGCTGGCCCCAAAGGGCTTTCTGCTGAACTAACACAGAGCCAAAGGGAAGGGGCTGGACAGAGAGGGAGGCAGAGACAGGGAGGGGATGTGACAGCATTACCCACCCAGTCAGAGGTTGAACCCAGGTGTCTTGCACCCCAGTTCAATTGACTGATTCAAGTTGCCAAATATGTTACTGTGAGAAGAAGAATACATTATGTGCCCTGCAGAGGAGAGAAAATCAATGCAGTTGAAGTGACACCTAAACTAGGACAGCTTACAACAAAGCTACATTTTGTCAGGCAAAATTTATCCTCATTACTCTGTTATTCTTAATAACCTTTTCCTTCATAGGTTAAAAAAAATATAAAGGGGAATGTTGCAGTAGAGTGTATAGATCAGATCAGTCTCCATCAATGTTTCCTATTGAATTTAATCACTCTGGCTCCAGACTGCATATTGCATCTTTATTCTCAGATTTGTACAGTGCATAAAGGCACATGATTATCACAATTCCTGGCAAGTTCTTCCATCATCTGTACAATACTCAACAGAGTCTTGAGTTCATGTACAATTTCGTGGAGAGACTGGTCTGCCCAAGCTCTTATGTTCCAGGTACTTCCAAGAGGTTTCATGAAAGACATCTTGACCCTTCAGCAGGGTCATCAGGACACAGCCATAAATGGAAGCTTACAAAATTCAGGACTTTCATGATACCTACTGGTCACTTAGGGCCACAGGATCAAATCGTGAAGTATTGAGATTTCATTCTGTGCCTACTCAAGCAAGACATCACTTGGCCTCTTGAAATTTGTTTTACATGGCACTTGTTTTGTAATTCAGACTGTGATGTGGGCTGAGGTCAGCTTTGATTTCATCTTGCAAATTCCAGCAGAGCACACATCGCTGCTCACAGCAATCACACCTGCATCCTTGTAAGAGTAAATGCTGTGAGAAAAAATTGCAAACATTTTGTAGGCTGGCCATGAGCTCCACTGGTGGATACAGCAAGCAGCACTAAGACATCAGTGCTGTACAGAGTGAGAAACAAAGGCAAATAAGAGGTAGGGAGAAATTTTCCAGCTACAGATCAAGAATCACTGCTGGCCTACAGGCATGGTGGCACACAGAGGGCCATATATGACTCTCTCTTGGCTTTCACATGCTTTTTCAGTTCTTCACATTTGGCAGAAAACACATCTTACAAAAAAAAAAAAAAAAAGGAAGGTGCCAGGCTTCTTTCCTCCATGCTGAGAACCTGAAGACAACTTTGGGTCCAGGAAGCACAAATACAGAGACCATTTCAAAGCAGCTACTTCATTCTCTGGGATTTAGCCACAAAGCAATTGCTCTTCCCTAGGAGTGCTGTAGAAAATTAAATAGGAGATCGTAGGTAGAGGTTGCCAACCCACATTCAGCTCCAAATTACCTTCTGATGGGTACTAGGAGGCACTGGTTACTGGTACTTATGGACACATGTTTATGCAGGCATGGTGTATGAATGTTTTTTTCCTTGGGCTCTCAAAGGCACAGCTACCCCTTGCACCCTCTGTCACACAGACAGCACTACTTGGCACATGGGAGTCTGCCAGATTGGCAACTGCAGCATCTTGGTCATGGTCACAAGAAGTCCCTCCACCTGCCCAAAGCACCATGTGAAACCAGTGAGCTCTCAAAGTGAAAAAAAAATTACTTGCTCAAAGTCACAAAGCAAGTTGGCAGCAGAGCCAGCAATAAATACAACCCAGATGTCCTGGATTCCACCTCCTCCCTGCACCATGCTGCCTCTCTTAGCTCAATGCTGGAAGGAAATGTTTTACATTTACTCATCCCTCCTTTTCCTTTGTCAATAGAAATTAAAGCAGGCATCTGACTGCCTAAGCCTTGAATACTCCAATGGTTTCCAAGGCTTGCAGTGAAGTCAGCCAACATTTCTATTGAATCCAGCCCTAATGGACAACTAAAAGTGATTTCTTTGCCAAGTAGCCTATCAGTGCAAAACTCATTTAAGCACATACTACTTTTCTATAGATACACATTGTGTATACATACATATATTTCCTGACTTTGCAAAGAACCAGTAATTACAAAAATACAATTTTTGTAACTGTGATGGTTTTGGCTGAGGTAGAGTTAATTTTTTTTCATAGTAGCTGGTATGGGGCTGTGTTTTGGATTTGTGCTGGAAACAGTGTTGATAATTCAGGGATGTTTTTGTTATTGCTGAGCAGGGCTTCCAGAGTCAAGGCTTTCTCTGCTCCTCACAGCAACCCCACCATTGAGCAGAGTGGGGGTGCACAAGGAGCTGGGAGGGGACACAGCTGGGACAGCTGACCCCAAGTGACCCAAAGGATATTCCAGACCATATGGCATCTGCTCAGCATGTAAAGCTGGGGAAAGAAGAAGGAGGGGGAGGACATGTTCAGAGTCATGGATTTGTCTTCCCCAGTGCCTGTGATGGAGTCCTGATTTCCTGGGGACGGCTGAACACCTGCCTGCCAATGGGAAGGAGTGAATTAATTCTTTGTTTTGCTCTGCTTGTGTGTGTGTATTTTGTTTTACCTATTAAACTGTTCTTATCTCAGCCCATGAGTTTTTTAGCTTTCACTCTTCCTATTCTCTCTCCATCCCTCTGAGGGAGGGAGTGAGTGAATGGCTCTATGGGGCTGAGCTGACATCTGAGCTTAAACCATGACAGCAACTTAACCAAGCAGTGAATAAACTGATCTACTACTATTAAATAACAAAATAAAACAAAACAAAACAAAACCAAAGAAACAAACAAAAACCAAACTACAGCATCCTCAATACTTTTCATTTTGTTGAAAGGCAGGAAAGTTTGTCAGCACGTTTCTTTCATTGAACCCACTCAGGTCTGCCAAAAGACTGATAGCTAATTAACATTAATTTTCCATCAATTTATTTTGTGAGCAGAATGCCCAAATATTTAAAATTTGCTCATTAAGCTATCTATGGTGTCTGTGTGGTAGGCCAGGTTCATATATTTTCCAAAAGCAATGTAAATCCCTTTTCCATCGAATACATCATGTTCTGTCAGCAAAATATCCTTGCTGCTGTCAGCCCAAGGGCAGTCCATGCCTCTGAGCAGCTAAACACACTCTTACTTGCCTGTTTTCTCACCCTCAAGGTGAATGCCATTCCATTTTTCCTACCTGTCATACAAATCCAGCTGGGATTGTAGGTATTGTGCTGCTGTTGCTATAACTCCACTTCCAACCTGCTGCTCTGCCTACTGAAGGTGCTTCAGGAGAGCTGGACAGAAGTTAAAAAGAAATGCAGCATTTCATGTTGTATCCTCCTCTCACCCAAATACTCAAGGAGGATGACAGTGGGAACAAAAACTTTAGTAGCTGCAGCTTGCCTAAACATTCAACTCCCTTATCTCTCTTGACTGGAAAACAAATGCCCTCCAGATTTTGCATTCAGGCTTCCTGTCAGAGAGCAGCAGCCTCCTGCTGCTCTGCAGAACAGCAGCTGGAGATCCCACACATGGCAAGGTCACAGAGCTCATGCACTTCTTAGATGCTCTTGTATTATTTGCCTCCACCACGAGCACTCTGCATGAACCCACACGCTGGATAACGCCATCCACAGCGCTGCTCCAGCCTTCATTACGATTGAGACTTTCTGAGATCTTCCAGACAATGAAACTGACAAAAATGCAGCCCAAAAAAAGCCTTCCTTCTTTCTCTGTAGGACTCTTTCTGCTGTTTCCTCATTACTGTCACCTCCATTTTGCTCAACTTGCTTGACACAAAGCTCCTAAATCCTCCAAGGCACATCTGGGGAGGAGACTGGATCTCACTTAGCACAGGGGGGACCTTAACCTGCTCTCAAATAAATGACAAGAAATTGCAGCAGCAATAAATGACAAGAATAGGTCTTGACAAACATGGCTGGGATGTGCCATTTTTGTGCAACCACAGTAAGTTTTACAGATTTGAGCCTGTGTTCAGGCCAGAGACTTTGCTGTGTGCAATGTCTCTGAGAAGCAGGAAGCTCTCACTCCTGCTCCTCAGAGCTATTGCAGCCAGGTCAAGGATATTGCTCCTTGCTGCAATCTGTCAGTGCTGATTTAGCAAGTCCCAGCTCCCTTCCCCTGAGTGCACAGGCTCTGGTTGGCCTTAGCCATGGTTCCAGCTGTGTCTGAGAGCCAAAACCTTATCGCAGTCCATCTCTGTCTCCTTGCAAGAGCAGAGTTAGTGGAGGAGTTGGCGTGGTCTGTTTGTGCTGGTATGACAGCCAGACAGCCAGCTCCTGTTTTGGATTACAGGATGATGGTTTTCCCTCCCTCTACATCCCTTACTGGGCATTTGAAAGAGGAGGATTTGTGGGGAGGGGAAACATTAGAAATGTTTTTTTGTAGCTCTTTTGCCCTCCCTTTGCACTGTTGCAAATGAAAGCCCCAGGCCCATGGGCTATATCTGTGTGTGCTGTCCCCTGGCCCAAATTTTGTCAGCCCAGGAAATGAAATAACAGTGTGATAATGCAGAGGTGTTCATGCAGCACCTGAGCTTAGCTCAGGTCCCTGCACAGAGGACTGCTGGCAGAGGACCAGTTTGCAGTGCATGTCACAACTTGGGGGATCATTGCAAAAGCACAGCTTCCCTATCAAATGCCAGGGTGGAGATCTGCTGACTCCAATCCCATCTTTCAGAGCAGGGCAGGACTGAATGTGAGCCAGCAATAAGCTCCAGACACACAAGAGGGCAAATGAATTAATGAAGCACAGCTGAGAATGGTGGGGCAGTGGTCAGCAGAAACACCCCAACACAGCACAGTACATCCTGTTGCTGCTGTGCAGCACAGCTCTGTGGCACCAGCCACTGATACAACTCCTACAAGGTGTTTCCCCTGGGCTGGAAAGTGCTGTGGTTGCCCACATGGGCAAGGAGGGAGTTCTGCTGCATGAGGTTGTCTCACCCACACTGGTTTTCACTGGCCTGTGGCTGGATGTGTCTGTGTGTGGCCCTGCTGGCTGCTCTCCCAGTGCCCTTGAAAAATAATCCAAAATCACTGGTTTTCTTTCCATGCCATTTGCTTCCATCCCTGCTCTGGGGCTTGTCTTTGACTCCATCACTGCACCCCGAGGTTTGCAGTCACCTTTGGGCAGCCTTGCTGAGGCAGCAGCCTGTGGTAGTGGGCTGTGCTCTGGGCTCCCCTGCTCCCTTACCTGTCTTTTTGCCAAGGTATCTTCCCTCAACACAGCCTCTGCCAAGAAGACTGATCCAGGGGTACCAGCTGCAAAGGACTTCAAGGTGGGCCTGTCACCATTTTCCTTCATGGGTGCTGTATGAATTTAAACTTTTCTTTGGGGAAAAAAAGCTCTAAAAACTGAAAATAGGAAATCAGATTTTTTTTCAACAGGTTTTCCTACCCAAGCCATGCCATCAGCTGTGGTCCAAGTCCAACAAATTAATCTGACTCAGGTACTTTACCCTCTCTGTTCCAGAGCACCTGCAGTGCTGAGTGCCCCAAACGCCCCTGCCAGCACTGCCTGCCTGCAAACACCAAACCTGCAGAACATCACCCATCTGCTCTGCCATCTGCCTGCCACAGCCTTCCCTGCCACTGCACCAGGCACTGCTCTCCTGGAAGAGCCATGGTTCTGTGCTGGCAGAGAGGGATTGCAGCACTTTTCTAACCAAGAGAGAGAGGCAGTTCTGAGTTTGTGGGACAATGTGCTCTGGAGCCTGTAGGTTGACTGGGACATCATTTTACTGATGTACAATAAATGCTGCTGACACATGGACCTGTTCATGCTGGCCCCAGAATGACAGAACACTGCTGCCCTCCAAACAACATCTGTGCTGCCAGATTCTCCCTACCTACTGCTGCTGAGGTCCTGCTGATCTGGGGTGCTGTATTTTCCAATACCCTCTGAGCAGCCTGACTCCTGACAGGGATACCTCAGGCACCCACACACCCTCCAGGCTCCCAGTCCTGCTGTGCTCAGCAGCAGCAGAAGGGGAATGATGGTCCAGGTCTCTGGGAGGGGTCCCATGGCCTGGGGCTGGCCACGTGGTTGGGATGTGAGCGGTTCTGCAGGACTGGGGCTGTTTGTCCACGGCAGAAGAGCAGGCAAAGTGAGAAAGGGAGAGAAGGAGGGGGAAGCACTGGGCAGAGATCCCAGGAAAATGTTGCTGTGGACAGTTTGCTTGGGCTCCTCAGGGACTCCTGATGGCTGCTCTGATCTCCTCACCATGAGACTCAGGGATGATTTGTTGTCACATGCGCTGAGCACACTGTTTTCTTTCTAAGAAAAAAGCTGGTATATTTAGGAGAGATTACATTCATGCTTGAGCTTATCTGAAAGTGCTGGGCTTATTCTCTGGGCTTTAAGGTTTATTTAGACTAAATAAGGTTTATATATTTGGTTGGTGAAGCATGCAATGTATACATTATAATTATGTAGTTAATGCACTAATCTCTGTGATGAGCTTTCCTGGCATAACCCAGTACAGTCATCCAAAAGCTTCTTTTTAATCTCTGAGGAAGGATAATTTTAAGAAGAAAAACATGATTTCTCCTGCTATCTCTATCCAAACCCTTTCATTCACAGATTGCTTTTAGACTGATTGAAGCAGTGGTTAAATCCACTGTGAACATATAATCCAAACAGAGATATAAGATCACAGTGCCATTACTAAATTTATTCTTTTCATAGCAGATCTGTGGGGGTCCTACCTCCATCCAGCTCTGCTGATCACTGGAATGTCCCCTCATAAATACCTGGGTGTGAAATAACTTGTAAAGTCTATTCTACACCACTTATGTAGTCAATCATTTTCTAGTCTGAGACATGCCCCCAAAGAGGAGACTGATAGCAGAGCCTAAGAGCTTATTACCCACCCCTGTTCATGGGAAACCTGAGTAGAAAATTGGCATCACAACTGCACACATCACTGCCTGCTAGCTATCCACCACCATGAACCCAAGTGCTGCAGGAAGTCATTCTGATGTGAAAATGCCCAGTTTGCCTCCAAAATGGGCTCTTACTTGCTCTTTAGGCACTGAGTTGGCTGAGTTATTCATTCTGCAAACAATTTTTTTCTCATAATCAAGGCCATTATGTGAAAAAGTCAGGCTTAAGGAGCGTGAGGATGCAGTTCATATAAAAATCAATGCAACCTTTCACTGCAGCATAAATCAGATCAGCTCTGACATATATGAAAATATTTGGGGAATGTTTAATGACATTTTTGTGTTCTTGTAAATTATTTGCTTTCGGCTGATTTTAGAAGCAGGAATAGGGGAAGCTTAGCTCATATCAGGAAACATCAGCAATTGAAACCACCAACTTTCTCATGATAATTTCACAGATCTTCATCTTATAGACCTTCCAGTCTCACACACACAGAATCATAGAATCATTAAATTCAGAAAAGACCTCCAAGATCATAAAGTCCAGTCTTTGACCTAATACTGCCATGCTCAGTTTTCAAGTAAATAATAATAATAAAAAATTAAAAGCCCACCCCCCACCCAAAACAACCCAATCTTTGGGATGCTTATCTGATCTGAGGGAGAGTTGCTAACTTCTTTGAGGTTCACCAAAAGCTGATCTTTAACTAATTTTCAAGATAATGATGCCTAGTCCCACTGAGCCATTTTCCCCCTTCAGAATACAATGCAAGCATCAGTTAAAGCCATTCCTGCTTTGTGGAAGTTACTATCCCATTTGTTAACTTTAATAATTTTTGCTCCTGCATGCATGTCCTTTGAGTTTCTTCTTCTTGGGCTAAAATTCCCATTTTGGAATTCACTCCTCCAGGTAATTGTGCTAAGGCAAAATCTTTGGATTAAAAGGAGAGTGATGTGAGGCAAGGGAAAGAAAAGTTCCTGCATGTGTTTATTTGAGAGAAAAGTAGAGCATTGTGCCTGGCTGACAATCAAAGGTGCAGGAGCTGGAGCAAACCACACAGTGAGTAAATGAAGAGAGGACCTGTGGAAACCTGAATTACATTTGCTTCCAAGGGCTCTCTGGAGTATGGGGATCCTTGGAAAAGTGGGGATGCCTCGACTAATAAAATGTGTGAGCTTTCAGGACACAGTGCACAGTGGAATATTTTATATCTATAACAGTTTATTACACTATTTAGCTAGGACTTGTGGAAATGGGGAAAAACATGTGGAGCTTGAAACCTTTGGTTTCCAGCGCTGGCTGAGGCTGCAGGCTGCAAACACACCACTGTTCAAGGGGAGAGAAGTGGGAGGTGAGTGGGCAGGTAAAAGGTATTTAAAATCAGAGGGCAGCATGGATAAGGGCTGCTCCCCTGACTCTGTGAAAGTCAGGAACAGACCACTGCTATCAAAATCAAGTGGTGTTTGTTCTCTTACACTACAGAGAAGAAACAACATTTGCCCAGCAGTGAAGAGCAGTTCCTGTGGCTTTGGAGTCTTGAGCATTTATCAGCAAGCTTGGAAATCATATAAACCTTATCTCCTTGTTTGTGTTTCTGAAAAACAGATAATTCTGCCCCCTGAAGACACAGCTATCTTTATTAGGCAGATGAAGTGGACTTGGTGCCTGCTCTTCTTCAGGCACTTGCATTCCTGCTCCATGGAATTTTGCTGGGATTTGGGCTGCTAGCATGGCCTGGGACACTCTCCCTTGCAGAGCTGCTGTCCCTCACTGATGGGTCCTCTACCAGTTATCTTGGCCTATTTATTCCATATATGCCATAGGAACATTGGCATATTTTGACTTGTCTCAGTCACTCTGGACTACACAATTGGTCATCCCCTTCTTTGACAGAAAACTGCAGACTTATTCTCTGCAATTAGCCAGCAGTTACTTGCAGATATTTGGCTAGCTATAGTCTCCTTTCAGGAAGTAAACACGTTGGTAGGAAGTATTTAGTACGTGAAAGGTCCTCTCCTAGCCTGAGGTTTTGTTTTCCAATGTGAAATAATGAATTCCAGCCCTGACGCTGAAATCTGGAGTGAGATGATTAAACACGTGGATCTAGCAAATTTTCCTTGGAGCAGGCAGAACCCTCCCAAACTGGGGCTAGGCACAGCTGTGGGTCATGCACAGGACCTTCCTTGCCACCAGGATGTTGCCTTGATTCCTGTAGCATGTGGAGGGACTGCAAACTAGTTTTGGTGGGGTTTAATCTTAGCTCCACCGGGAGCTGAATCCCGCACATCGCTCAGCGCTGCTCCACCACTTGGCTGTGGAGGGAAAAGCCTGCTGGGCAGACTGGAAGTTACACCTCAGGGAAGCAGACAAGGCAGCAGTTGTTAGCTGGTGATGTCAGGAAAGCAGCTTGTTGGTGTGCTGGGGGTCAGGGACGTGGCACAGTGCCTGAGAGCAGGCGCTCGCCCTTGCTCCTGCACAGGGCCAGGTCCCCTCCTTGCTCCAAACAAGGTCAATGGTGAGACCTTTCTCAGCCTTACTGGTTCAGACTGAACCTGCAGGACAGAGCCCACAGACACAGTGAGATGTTTCTCCAGAGGAGGAAACCCTGGGATTTTTCAGGGAGTATTTTGCTGTTTCCTAATGTAAGCAACATTATGGAACGCAAAAATAGCTAAATGTTGAAAAATAGATCGGATCTATTTACTCAAATATTTATTCAGATTATAAGCTTTCACATCTTTCCTTATATTCTAATCATTTAGGTCTCTGAATGTGAGGAATCCTGGAAAAAGTCTTATTCTAATCCCTCAGTGTTTTACACTTGCATAGGATGAACTGACTTCTTTGCCCAAGTAGAAAACTTGAGGAGAAAAACCAACCCAAAGCTCTGAGTATATGTGGAGGTTCAAACCAAGGGAATACACATTCCTGTGGCTTCATGTAAGGCATGACATGCAGTAAGACCCTGATGCTCCCTCCACTCACAGTGACAAGGTTAAGTGAAGTGCCTCTGAGGTTCATGGTGTGGCCTCCTGCAGAAAGGTGTGTCAGAGCACAGGCCACTGAACCCCCTGAAGCCAACAGGAGGTTAACTCAGATTGCAGCTATTCCCATAACCATGTATTTCAGACTGCTGGATTTTGTTTCAGTGATGAGCTTCAAGTACAGCCAAGAGCGAATAGAGGCACGTTGACCTCATAGTTTTGTGAGCACAGCCTGAGCGTCCAAGACAATTAAAAGCAGGGAATACGTGCCATCCCCAAACCCCTGGCGAGCCACTGCCAGGAGTCACCGCTGCCCCGTCCGACTGAAAAGACATTAACACCCGCTGCAGAGGAGGCTGGAAGGCAGCCATCCCCCATGGACTGCTTATGAGCACTGACTAGAGTCAAACTGACTTCAGTCAGAGATTTACACAAGCCTCATAATCTAATAGTAGAGTTTACTTTACGAGAGTGCCACACCAAAGATAGTAAAATGCAGTTTTAGCTAACAAATCTACATGCTTGCACAGAAAAGCTACAGCCATCGTGGAGCATGTCAGCACTGCAGAGTGCCTGGTGCAGATTTATAGTTTTCAGTTTATTGCTGAAGAGTTATTGTTAACTCCATTGTTATAGACTTTCTGCAATTAAAAGTTCCAGTCACACTTATCATTTTTAAACATAGCTAATAAAACCCAATAAATCCTGAAATGTTATAGGTTTTCCCGTGCTGTTAAACCTCTGGAACTTTTTTATGCTGGATTTTTGACCTATGTTAGGATAGATTTTGGAAGTAAATTGGCTGTTGTAAGCTGCTTTACTTCTGATTTGCTTAGATCTGCAAAATTGGTTGTAGTTTTTCTTCATTATGGTAAAAGAAAGAGTGAGGCGACACTTAGACCTTTTCCCTAATGCATGCAACAGGTGATCATAAGCTAAGTACTGTGTCTCTTACAAGTCACCTTCCCACTGTCTGTATTTCTTGTGTCATAAATTATAAAGAATAACAGTTATTTTTGTTTTAGCAATGACTTTTGGTCTTTTCTCTCACATGAGTAATGTTTTCTCTCTTTTCTATTGAAGCTTTGAGAGAACGGACTTTTCATTTTCTCTACAGGTGGTTACAGTTATAAATTCTACTTCTGAACATCTGTATTCATGTGTTCAGAAAGATATCAGGGTACATGGATAGGGCACAGAACCTAGACAGGTGGGCAGAATAATTGTACCCTGCATATTTCCCAGCACTTCATGAACTAGCCTCAGCAGCTTTGTAGTGAGCACTTCCATGATCCAACTTCTACTGACAAGGTTATGGATCTGCTTTTTCAATGTTTCAAGGTTAATCTTAGTCTCAAATTCCATGAACATTCAGAGATCCTAGTGCCAAGTCAGTATATTATATGATATATATATATATATATATATAAATAGTGAATGGTATCTATTGAGATATATTATCCAGAGAATAGTATTCCTCTTACAGGAGCAGAGTTACTATAAAAATCCAAACCAAACCTATCTAGGGGAAGAACAAATGACAGAAAACTCCTATTCATCAGAAACCAACCTCTGTAAGAAAATTGCTCTTTGCACCCTGCAATTCATTGCAACAGTTGGGATTGGCTCTTTGCACTACAAAAGAGTTTCATTATCTTTGAGATCGTCCCGATGGGTTAAGTATACAGACAGAGGAAGTAAGAAAAACAACATGCATGATCTGGAATCGAGATTGCTGAATGGAGGGGTGTGTGTACGCTAAGAACCAACATCCCTCTGAAAGCGTTGGGAGGCTTAGAGGCTTGAAACCCCCTGCGTAAAAACGTGGATCAGAAACTTTTTATCAGAGTGAACACATCTGTTCATCCCTGATCTCGCCTCTTCCCACACACAAGAGAGAGGGAAAGGTTTACACCAGGTGAGATGCACCTTGGTTGAAGCTCTGGGCACGCTTTTCCCCAGCAGTATCATTTAACACACAACATCTTCAGGTTTCGCTTATCAAGTGCAGCAGCTGGGAACATTATGTCTTTACAATTAGAAAGTCCGGTTTCTGTATCAAAGGACGCAAAATGCTCACGCCCACATCTCTCTGCGTTCTTAAAAGCCCATCATCTACTGCAAACTTTTGCAATCTGCATCAGAGATTTCATAGAAAGAAAGAAAGAAAAAGAGAGAGACGTTTGGGTTTTAAGAAAAAAAACTTACCAAAAATAACTGAAGTTCTTTAAAGTTGCCCTGAAGTTGAAATAGCCCAGAACACCAGTGCAGAGCCTGCCTTAAACTCTCTCTCTTTCTCACTCCCCCTCTCTCTCCAGCAATTGGAAGGAGGGCTGTGCAGAAATTCAGCAAACAATTTTCCTTCTATGTCGACCGGGGCGTTCCTCACGGGCAGAAAGGGGACGGCTAAGCCTGGGTGAGGCTCGTTGCTATCCCCAAGCCAAAGAGCACTGTCGCAGATTACAGAGCCTGTGAAATCCAATCCCTTTCTCTGCTCGGGCAACAGCTGTACGGCTTCAGCTGAGGCGGGAGCAGGGGACAGACCCCGGGCTTGCTGCTGGTCAGGCTCTGCGTGCTGGGGGACGCTGAGGAATGGGGGTGCGGGGGTTTCCCCGAGCTGCGCGTCCTCTGCCAGCGCGCTGCCCACGGCTCCAGGCACGGGCGCTCCAGGGTGGAGATGCGCGGCGATTTCCGCGGCACCGAAACTATATGGGATGTGGGCGCCCGCGCAAAACAAACATCTCTTTTCCTGAAATTCATTCCCAGCCTTGCTTCAGGACATAACTGGGTACTTAACGTTATATGTATCAGTAAATTCTCATGCAAGCGTGCACACACACAGGATGCAGTCTGTCAGCCTGTCACAACAGCGCGCTCCAAACGGGCTTCAAGGCTGTCCCAGTGCCCTCTCTGAGTTCCTTTTTCCTTGTCACTTTCAGCCAGCTGTTTGATTCTTTCCGAAAACCCCCTGAATGCTGAGCTGACAGTTCTTACACCAAGTGAAGGCTGTGGTGGCTCGCAGGGTGGGAGTGTCAGTGCTTCGCGCTGCCTCCACCGGTCCCTGATATTCTACACTTGAGGGAGGCTGCTTAGTGCCAGCAGAAACGGATTTATGAAAATTCCCAGCCCCTCCTCTCACCTGTTTCTATTTCTCCACCCCATGTAAAGGAAAGAAATTTCTAATACAGCTGATTCCTCCCTCTCCCAGGAATTCCACTGATCCTTCGACTCCTCCTCCCTGAAGCTTTAAAAATTCACAGCAGCGGATTTTAGCCCGGGTTTCCGTATTTCACAGGAGCATTTGGCTGCTGGTTTGCATTCCGTCAAATAGGGGTGAGGTGAGAGAGAGTGCAAAATGCAAACAACACATAAGCAGCCCTGGGAGTGTCCTGCAATCACTCCGGCTGCTTTGTCAACACCCCAGAGCAGGGAGAAAACTCTCCAGCCAAAGAGAAGGAAAAACCCCGTGTTTACAGAGCAGCCTGTTTCATGTCGAGATGCTGTGCTGGGGATTTTTGTGCTGTTGGCTCTGAATAGGTTTCGGTACCTGAAATTCTGCAGATGTTGGGTTTCTGCACCCAAGTTTAGAATAGGCCCACATGGTTTATATAAAGGGCATTTGAAAATCTGAGAGGAAAAACTGAGTAAATATCTTTGATTCCATTCTATGTGGATACTTAACAGGTATTTTATGAAAACTGGGTCTTAACAGAACTACAGTATTTATATTAAAGCCAATTCTTTAAATTGTGCAATTAATGTATATTATTATATCTAATTACACATTGCATATTAATTATAGAAGATAATATATATAACAATTTAGAGATACTATGTGTAATTTTATGTAATTAATATACACAGTTTTTCAGCACATGAACTGAATAACACTTCAGAAACTGTGTCTATCTATTATAGGATCCTATTGTATATCTATACAAAATAAATAATATATAATCACATATAATATGTGATTATACACTACATATATATAATCATATATAATTAATATAAGTATGTTGTGAAGCAATATGCAGTTCACACATAACTCTATCTTCTTGGGAGNGGGAGGCTGCTTAGTGCCAGCAGAAACGGATTTATGAAAATTCCCAGCCCCTCCTCTCACCTGTTTCTATTTCTCCACCCCATGTAAAGGAAAGAAATTTCTAATACAGCTGATTCCTCCCTCTCCCAGGAATTCCACTGATCCTTCGACTCCTCCTCCCTGAAGCTTTAAAAATTCACAGCAGCGGATTTTAGCCCGGGTTTCCGTATTTCACAGGAGCATTTGGCTGCTGGTTTGCATTCCGTCAAATAGGGGTGAGGTGAGAGAGAGTGCAAAATGCAAACAACACATAAGCAGCCCTGGGAGTGTCCTGCAATCACTCCGGCTGCTTTGTCAACACCCCAGAGCAGGGAGAAAACTCTCCAGCCAAAGAGAAGGAAAAACCCCGTGTTTACAGAGCAGCCTGTTTCATGTCGAGATGCTGTGCTGGGGATTTTTGTGCTGTTGGCTCTGAATAGGTTTCGGTACCTGAAATTCTGCAGATGTTGGGTTTCTGCACCCAAGTTTAGAATAGGCCCACATGGTTTATATAAAGGGCATTTGAAAATCTGAGAGGAAAAACTGAGTAAATATCTTTGATTCCATTCTATGTGGATACTTAACAGGTATTTTATGAAAACTGGGTCTTAACAGAACTACAGTATTTATATTAAAGCCAATTCTTTAAATTGTGCAATTAATGTATATTATTATATCTAATTACACATTGCATATTAATTATAGAAGATAATATATATAACAATTTAGAGATACTATGTGTAATTTTATGTAATTAATATACACAGTTTTTCAGCACATGAACTGAATAACACTTCAGAAACTGTGTCTATCTATTATAGGATCCTATTGTATATCTATACAAAATAAATAATATATAATCACATATAATATGTGATTATACACTACATATATATAATCATATATAATTAATATAAGTATGTTGTGAAGCAATATGCAGTTCACACATAACTCTATCTTCTTGGGAGTGGGGCATCCACATCAAGAATTGGAAGCAGAGGTTGGCTGTAGCCACTGCAGGGTGGAAAGGCTGTGAAGGAGGAAGATGAGACACTGGGACAGTGTCAGCACAGGGGAAGTGAGAAGGGAGGATGGATGGGGTTTGGAGCAACCTGATCCAGTG
>VZRX01007998.1:0-55200 GCA_013398075.1 Notiomystis cincta | reverse complement strand
GTGGAAGGTGTCCCTGCCCATGGCGAGGGCTTGGGAAGAGATGGTCTTTAAGGTCCCTTCCAACCCAACCCACTCCATGATTCTGTGTTTCAAGCAAGATGTCCTGCAGCTGCCTCAAGGATGGAGGTGGCCAGAAGCAATAAAGGCCTCCTGAGGTGCAGTTGATGGCAGTGAAGTAAACTGAGACAGCTGGGAACAGGAACAAGACCTTGCCAAGAGCTAGCTCAGGCTTGCTCTGCTGCCATCCCTATTTCTATGCACTGTCTCTAGGACCAAGGTCCAGCCTTTCTGAGCCATCTTACAACATCCTGACAAACAACATATATTTTTAGAAACAGACATGCAAAACAACAAGCCCAGCCTACACCGTGGATTGATGTGGGGACAGTTCATTTGGATGCAGAAATCTGGCTCCTGCCTCCAGAGTGAGTGGTGCCAAAGCAGCACTGCAGCAGGGCACAGGCTGAGGGGTGGCAGCAGCAGCAGTGCTCCATCCCCAGGCAGTGCTGCATTTCAGCTCTTTCCTGAATACATGGACGGGCGTTGTTTCGATCTTGTAAGAATTTTTAAAGCCCACATGAGACAAACCCTGGCTAAGTTGAGAGAAGCCAACTGTTTTTCCATAAACCTGGAAGAAATGACTCTGTTCCTTTTCATGGTGTTGGGAAATCTACGTTCACTGTCACTGGCTTTTTTCCAGTTTCATCTCGGAACTGAAGGTGTAAGCCCGGATGTCTGAGCACTGCCCTGCAGCTGTAACTCCAGTGGAGACAACTGCTGTGTCAGAGATTCATCCCCACACAGCTCCAACCCTAAAATCTCTCCTCTTTTCAGTCAATATGGTGCTGTTCTGGGATTGTCATATGATTTCAACATTATTTGACGGACAGGAATTCATAATGCTCACTTGGTTTATTTTTAAATATTTATCAAATCCACTGTTTGTCTACTGAGCTATTGAAAAAATGCTATCAGACTGATAATTTCCCAATTCACCAAGTGATTCCAGCTCAAGCTATTCAATGAGAACACTCCAAACAGCCCTTGTGTTTACTCTTCTTGACAGATATCTAAATATTAAAAGATAAATCTCTTTGAGTTATGCTGCAGCAATATTAAAAAATACTCCTCTCTGCTCAGCTGCCTTGCCAGGGAGCACCATTGTATCTCACATTTCTCTGTCCCACATCTAACCCCATTTCCCAACTTCCCTGTGTTACAACGTTGTTTTCTTGACTCAGTTCACAGGTAAGGCTGCAAACACACAACTGAATGACACAAGCTTTCTTTTATTAGTGTTATTCACACCCTGACCTGTGCGTGGACTCATGACAGACTTACACATAAGGGTGTGCTGCTTTAATAGTAATTGAGAAATGAGATGAAAAACAACGGGAATGTTCTTTGTTTTCTTTGGCCCAGAGAGAGAGAGACAACATGTTCCATGAGATTGTAGTAGAGCATGCTCTGGAACACAAATTCCTGTAGTTTAGTGTGGAGGATGCAAGGGTGATCATTTCTATTATTTTTCCTTCTCAGCAGTTACGAATCTTCAGATATTAGGGGGAAAAATATGAAGCCACAAATTCCCACAAGTAGATAAGACTGGGTTGAAGAGAAGACCAGCTAAAGAAAGCAAACTTGTCAGCACAATTCAGAAAGGAGTTAAAAATTGAGGACCTCCAGCTGAAAGAGAAATAGGCTGCCAAGAGAAGGAACCACAGGAGAAATAAAAAGGAAGGGAGAGAAAAGATCAGTGTGAACTCAAGATGCAGAAGAGTGGATGGAGCTGAACATCAGATGGGCAATGAGAGGAATGAATGGGTGGAGGCATCTGGCCACCAACCCTCAGTTCAAGCTCAGAGGAAGATAAATGTAACATTAATCACCAATTTACAGACATCTCCCAGGCCTTGTCTCCCATGACTGCGTTTTGTTACGACACAGGAATGTATATATTTATCTATTTCACAGTCAGTTAGTTCGAACTAAAAAGGTATTTAAGGCAGCCATACAAACTTCCTCTGAATTTCTTCTCTTTTGCAATACAGAAGCCATTAATGTGATTGATTTGCTTCAACATTTTTTTTGCATAAAACTCTTCCATCTGCAGGTAGACATGCAACCTCACAAACAGAGAGAGAGAGCCAGGTATGGAAATGAGGTTCCATCACTGCCTCTTTTAAGAAGCCTCAGGGTTGGACTCAAAGACCTCATTCTGAATTTAGTCAATTCAGATGAGTTCCCCCCCCCCAAAAAAGTGAATGGGTGTCATTCATGTATCTTGTAACTTAACTGAAATCTCCAAATAGATTGGTCTTTTCATCTGAGAATTTACTCAAAAGAGGCTCCAGTGTCTACGTGCCCTTGGCAAGTTCTACCAGCACTACCTGCTTCCTGCACTGACACCAAGATAAAACTGATAATATTTGGTAAAGAAAGAAGTTTCCCCTTTGTGAAGATAAGCAAATGTCAACTCCAGATATTCGGGGCTGGAGTAGTAAAATCCAAACTCATGGCAAAATAGCCCAAAGAAACCCAGGGAAGAGCTCTATATTTTCAGAAATTCAAATATTCTCTTGCAAGATCCTAAATACATAATTTTTTCACTTTAGTGGTTAATATTGTTGCTGATGGGGAAAAAAAAAGGAACCTAAAAATGCAGATCTACAACCAGCATAAACAAAAAACCCCACCAACAACAGAGAAAGCATTCTTTAGAAACGAAACAAAATGAGACATTTCCAAGAGCAAGCCTTTCACTAACAGGAGGAGAAGAAAAAGGAAACTAATTCACCCTGCACAGTTTCTTTTATTTTGTCCTCGGGCATATGCTCCATCTCCCTTTGTCCCCCAGATGCATTTCCACTGGCCCTGACAGTGCTGGCATTGACCTCCTGCAGCCAAAATAGCTCGGGCAGAATGAAACAGAAAACCAGGAGCCAGCCAGAGCAAGGGGCAACGCAGCCACGGCCACGGAGCTGGGGGAAAACTGCTATAATTAGCAAGGCTCGTACAAACCCCACGGTTCTCGGGGAGCCGCTGCCTCCCTGCCCTGCCAGTCGTGTGTAGATCCTTCAGAGCCGAGGGGGACAAAGCCACCACCCTCAGAACCCTTCACACCCCCTGCCCTGAGGGGTCACCTCACCATCAGCACCCTGCTGCTGGTGGACATCCACCCCAGACTGTGCTGTGGAGGGCTTTAATTAAAAGCTAATATTTACTCCGTGTTCCCCAGAACCATCTCGTTCCCTGCTCTCTGCTGTTTTCAGTTCCTCGTTCAACTGGAATTCAGAGCTGGCTGACCTTTATTATTTTACCATTTTTAAATCTGTGACATTGTATGAAAAGCAGACCTGGGCTCCTCCCTGAAAATGAATATTAGTGACAAATAGCCGACAGGAAGAAAACAAAAGCATCTCTTCAAGCTGGAGAGATAGGTGTTAATTACCCCTGAATAACCTGTTTGTACTAGGTGGCAATGTTCAAGCACCTGAAAAAAAAAACTATTTGAAACAAACTGTTTCTCTTTCTGTAATGTCATTATGCCACCTTAAACACTTTTCTTTCCATAGTTTTGGTACTTCTGGATATCACAAAGTCAGTAAGTTTTCTTGTTTCGAAATCCAGGAAAATAATGCCCTAAGGACTGTCAAAGTATGAATACGACATTGACAAACTCTCCATTTCCAATCATTTACTGAGTTAGATATTTCTGAAGTACTTTTAAGCATCTGTGTGACACTTGTTACATTTGATCAAGATACCTTTTTCCTATCAAATTGAAAGCTGAAGGCTGTTGCCACTGATGTTTCTAGATCTCATATAAAAAGCAGACATCAATAAAAGCCAAGTATAATTATTAAGATTACCACTGAAGAAAGCAGTTTTTAATCTGCTACACAAACACGTTTCAGATTCTTCACTAAAGGTTGGGTTTTTTTTCCCTGTTTCATTTTTATCAGTCCCTGTATGGAGTGACATAAACTCTTCCTTTTTGTGGATTCTGTGTGGCTTATGACATTCCAGCTGTGGAAATGCTTCAGTGAACCCTCCCTTGTTGTTCTTCTCTCCAAAGCCTTAAAACAGTTCCTAAACAAAGATCTTAAAATAAAGAGTCCTGGCAGATGATCTCACTATGTGCCCTGGGGTTTCCATGGCATTTAGTGAACCACCAGTGATTAGTACGTTTGTTGGAGGAGCAACTGGGAACTGCACTGAAATAATCCCTTTCTCCTGGCTTCAGGGTCGATGAAATCTGCTCTCAGTGGTGGAAGGGGTGTAAATGCTGACCTGGGGGCCTGGCTGTGCCCACACAGCCCCACTCGGGAAAGGGCTGCTTGCTGGCAGTGGTTCTGGGCACGGGGGGACATTTCTTACATATACTTATTTTTTGACAGTGTTTTAACCGGCCCTCATGCACATCTGGACTACCACCTGCTGCTGGAGTGCTTGCAGCTGTTTCTGTGTCCTGCTTGGCTGGCAGATGCTGCCTTTGACACCAAGCAAGAAGCCCAGGTGAATGGGAAAAACAGGAGAAACCCCCTCAAACTGGGACCAAGCAAGCACCAGCTCCTGTCTTGCTAATAAAATAACCTGTTTTCCTGTTTTGCCCCTCTGTTGCAGGGGCACAGAGGGAGTCTGGGGGTTAAGGGAGGGTATTTCACACACACAGGGGCTGCTGTGTGTCCCTGGCTGGCACACACCACCGTGGAAAAACAGGGTCAGTGCTGCTGCTGTGCCTGAGACTCGGTGTGCATCTTCAGGGCGTGGGCTGGGACAGAGAAAGGACTCAGCAGATGACAATGGGGCTCAGTGTTTGCTGTAGGATGTCAGCAACACAGCAGGGTTTATTTCTTAATGAAGTGAGTCACTCGATTGGTATCAAGTATCTGTTAAGTTGAGTGATCGGGTGGATCCAAGTGTTAGAGGACCTCGGTTTAAATATACCATTCACCACTCTGCACTGGCTTGCACTGTGTAAACATCAGTGAGAGGTGGAAATATATTAGGTTAATTCCATCTGGGGTTTTGAAGTCTCCTGCTTCCTCACAGACCTGAGACTGATTTTCCAACAACACGAAATTCACCTCAAAGCCATACATCCCATCACAGAAAAGCCTTCCCTTGGAAAGGGGAAAGCCAGAAGTACAGGGCAAGTAAAATCAGATAATCAGCACAGTTATCTGACTTCTGCACTTCAACTTACTCAGCTGAACTGGCTCACCAGTGCCCCAGAAAGGAAAACTGTGGGAAACAGCAGCCAAGGGGGATTAAGAAAAGGAGTGCTCCCTCCACAATGCATTTGTGATTCCATTGGCTTTGTCCTGTGCAGTTCCTACAGTTGGAATTAAATTTTTGGCTTTTTAGGGGTCTTGGCACACATATGTTTTAGTTTCAGGCCATTTCATCCTGTTTACTGTCACTGAAATCAGCTGTAATATTTCCTGTGACTTTTAATGGCAGCAATGTTGAGCCCTTTAATGCTTCATTCCTCACTTTCTTCCTCTGAAGAGGAAACAACAACCAACCTCAGTCAGGAGTGAGAAATGAATCATGTCATCTTTTTCACCAGTCAGTGCCAAAGAAAGGTAAAATATTACTCAAACTGCTGGACTCCTCAATACACATCCAGAAACCGAATTCAAACATTGATTGATGCTCCTGGCAGAGACAATCAGCTTGATAAGTATGAATAGGATTCCCCTGGGTTCTGCTGAAGTGCTCAGCTGTGAGGCAGCATTTGTGTGAGGATGAAGTGGAGGAAGGAGCCCTGCTACCTGTGACACACTGAAAGAGTCCTTTGCCCACCACTGCACTGGTGCCTTTGAGTTCAGCTGCCAGCCTCTTGGTTGGCTGAAGAAACCCAGTGTGTAATAATTAATTCCTCCTAATTTTCAGTGATGCTAATGGTAAACCAGGTCACTGTTCAGTCTTGCACAGCACACGGTGCTATGTTGGCTCTGGCTGCAGTTGCCATAGATAGGAATCAATGAAGGGAGAGAGAACAGCTCATAGTTTCTTAAAGGAAGACATTATATATATTGTGGAGTTTTGACTGCAGAAGTGCTCAGTTGCTTATGCAAACCCTGTAAATGTAGGCTGAGAAGAAAGAGCCCAAAATGGGTCAGGAGCAGAGAAGAGCATTTATTCTGAGATCACAGCAAACTGAACACTGCCAGCAGTGAGTCCTGTTCTTCCACAATCTGTTATCTCACACAAGTGCTTATGTTTTCGGTCTTTCTTTGCTTATAAATAAAAGTATTTTAGTTTTGTTTTTCCTTTAAGAAAAGGTATTGAATATATTTGAGGAGCAGGAGAACTGAATCTTAAAGATTTTTATGCAGTGTTCATGAAAGGATTTGAAAAGCTAAATCTACTGATAGTTTGGCTTTTTCTTTGTCTTGTTTCAAATAAGAAGTTATGTTACTAATTACAAGAATCTCAAGAAGTACCTGGGTTGACCAGTGACAAAATACAACAGCAAAAAAAGAAGGGAGAGGGAATTTAGTTCTGCCTTTTTCTACCTCATGTTTGGTCAGCTTTATTATGTTAACTTAGTTTAAACACCTTTCGTTTTAAAAAATGTGAAAAAGTGTCCTTAGAAGTTTGTTTATTTGAAATGAGTATTCCTGTGGATGAATGGTTAAGACAGAAGTTAGTGGGGATTTTTAAAAATGTGTTTTCAGTTCTTGCTCAAGGAACTCAAACAGAGGCTGTAGTGCTCCTCATGGTGTGATTTAGGTGATCCTTCCAGCTCTCATGGTCCTGAACTCCCTCCAAGCCCCTCTGGCAGCTGCAGGATCCTGCCTGGACTGGGCTCTTGCCTGGCTTACCCACGTGCCCCATCCCAGCCCACGATTCTGAGTAATACCAGTGACTCAGGAGACAAACACATGTGACACCTCACAAGCAGCTCTGTGAAGGCTTCCAGCTTCACACCACACAGACACATGATTCATCACCTTCTTCTGCTGATGCCTTCCTATGTAGAGAAAGGTTCAGTTAAGCAGCACTGGCCCTACATACTCCCAAACTCAAAATCCTGGTTTCAGGAAACTATTCCTTTTCTAAATATTCAACAAATACATGACAGAGGAAAAGGTGTGATCGAGAAATAGAAAGGCAGAACTGCAATCACCACCTGCTCAAGTCTGATTTGTTAGTCCTCAGTGAAGGTTTCTGGATGCAAGAGGAGAAGCAAGTTATCCTTTAAGCAGCATCCATGAATGAGAAGGATGCCGAGCGTGACAGCACAGGTCCTGCAGTGCCATGGGGAAACAGCACGGGGTCAGTCCTGGGGCTGCCTTTTTTTTTCACTCAGGGCAATGAAAGGGCTGAGAGTGCCCTGTGATAAAGCAGTGCCTGGGGCCCGTTTCCATCTGTAACTGTTAGCACGGCTGAGCACTGTCTCTGTGTGACAGGATCACCCTTAGGGGCTCCCTGAGTGACTCAGCCCCAGAGCCATTTCGGGTGGCAGGGGGAGACGCTGCCAGGCTGCCATCCCCTCCTGTTTCTCTGGGGCAGGAAGACGTGGCTGGCTTTGCACGACAGGCGCTGGCTGCTCCTGCTGATGTGCCACAAACGATCCATCACTCAGGCGTGAGGAAAGCCAGGGAACGGAAAAGTAACTCGTGAAACCAGCGAGCACAACCCCAGCGAGTGATTCATGCTGCGCGCAGAACGGGCCTCACTGGGTGTAGGCCTGGAGCTCCGTGGAGTTAAGCACAGCTACAGGAGCTAATAATTTATCTCATTTTCAACAGCGTTTGCCTTTCTCTCGGCCCTGACAAACGCCTGGGCATGGCTCGTGCACCGTGGCTGAGCCTTCACCACGTCTGCTTCCCCAGGTGCTTTTCAGCTCCCACAGATGGCAGAGGGAGGTGGAATTCTGTTCTTACCCTGTGAGCAGGGGATGAGGAGGCAGAGCAGGTTTTGCTTAGCACACAAACCCAATATAAGAGCAATTAAAGCAGATTTCATTTGGTTTGTATCCCCTGTCATCTGCAGTTATGCTGGGTTCAGAGGGTTTCTCATTCACTCTCTTTTCCGAGCCCTTCTCCCTGGGGAGTTCAGTCAGAAACATGAACACCACCTCTTGCTTCCTGCAGAGCTGCAGGAGGAGCTGGAAGGGCTGGGCACATGGCAGAAGGGTGCTCAGCTTCTCCTCTCATCCTCCTCAGAGACAGCTTTCTGCTCGCCTTGCTTCCAGCATTTTCAGCTCCAAGATTAATTCTGGAAACAAATCCATAATGTTGTGGCCTAGGACTATTCTTTCCCTGCATTAGAATATTTTTATAGTCCATTTTGCCAAGGGATCACAACAGAAAAGCTGCAGATTGGCATTTCTGATTATTCTCTCTCTCCTTGCTGAAAATTTTCTCTCATTATTCTTCTGAACAGGGAAATTTCAACAGGGAAAAGCAAATGAAACACAGTTTATATTCAGATATAAAATTCTCATTCAAAGAGGAATGGATTTCTTTTTCTCTTGGGAAGAGAATTAATTTCCTCTCCTGGATTTTGAACTTCATTCCTTTCCTTTGGTGAGAAATGAAGGACTCATTAACCATCTCCAAACTGATCATGCACCACAAAAAATCAGAAGCCCTTGGAGGCGACGGGAAGTCCCCAAGCAACAAACTGAAACTTTAAAACTGGTAAAGGAATGAAGGAGTGAAACATCCCAAATGCCCAATTAGTCAGTTTTATTATCATATTGTGTGTGGTCCCTGTGAAAATCTGGCCACATCTCACAAACTCCGAGACCATGAAAAAGATGTTGCATGTGCATACCCCATAATAAAGCTATTAGGAACCCAAGAGGAGTTTTCTAGTGTGAGTCATGATACTCAGGAAGAGATGAGGCAGAGCAGCCAATTCACTTTTAAACAGTGAATTGTTTTAAGCAGTGTGAGCCCAGTGCAAAATCAGCAAATCCTGATGACCTGGATATGGCACACAGTGTTTTATTTACAGCCTCAGAAATGCCTACATCTCAACCAAGCTGCAAATCTAACTCCCTGCACTGATTTGGAGGCAGGAGGGAGAGTGCAGATGCAAGCAACAGCTTCAAAGATTTATCTGTAGTCTGTAGCACCCAGCTAACTCTCCAGTAAACTTGGAGAGAAGAGGACCAAGGGTTGTGAGACAAAGGGGTGAGAGCATGGATGAATCAGTTCTTGGTAACTGCACAGAGGAGAAGCCTTGGTGAGACCTTAAAAGACATCTTGGGAAAGAAATTACTTTCAAATACAGCATTAATCTTTCATTTTCTTAGTTTACAGTTTTTTAATCTCCAGGAGCTTTTGGCTTTTTAGAAGGGAACAAGTTATAACAGAGCAGCACTGCAGAACACCCTTGGGGTGCCTATGGACTGGAGCAGGTTTGGGAATCTGCAGCTCAAGGCCCACAGTCATCATCCAAGGAGCTGCAAAAAGCAAAATCAGCCTGCCAGATGTTACCTACAGCCTTCCAGCAAAGCCACCCATTAATATTAAGAAACAGCCACTTTCTGAAGAACAAACTGACCAGGAGCTGGGCAGAGCAGAACAGTGCCAGGGCCAAGATGCAGAGAACATTGGGTATGTGCTTCAGACAGAGCCAGCATGAGACAGACAGGAGCCTGAAGCAGCCCTTCCTTCCCAACCATGGCAGTATTTTCTCAGTTCAGTGGCCCTGCTTGTTTGCCCTTTAAAACTCCACTGTTTCTGGACAGAACATGTCCTTACCAGGAACACCCATCCCCTGGGGCAGGAGAGGATGGCAGCACATCAGCCTCTGCTTGAGACCAATCCTGCAGATGGTAGAGGCTGAGAGAGGAGGCAGCAGGCAGGAACTATGGCAGGCAGGAGGGATTAACTCAGGTACAGTTGGACCCAGTCAAGGCTCACCAAAGGAGAGCACATCTTCACCTGTGCTGAGCAAGAAGCTCAGTGGAAACTCCAGAGCTCTTGGAGGCATATGCCAGCAATACAGAGGAAGCTGGAGTTTAATGTGTGGAACAAGGAGGAAGGGAGTGTTGGAGAGATGGGTCTAGTGGGAAACAGTCCTCCCAGGAGGGTAGCTAGGATTCACCTCTCGTGCATTTTCTGCCCACCACAACTGCATTTCATAAATCCTCTAGCACACAAATTCATGGAGAAGAGCTTAGAGGAAGATTTTGAGCATTTCTTAATCGTAGATGAAGTAATTGGGTGGTAAGACTTTTAGCCAAGGTGTATCCAGTGATGGCCAAACACCACAATTCCCATTTTAGACCCCAAATGTTCAAAGAAAAGGTTAGGACTGACTGACCAATAAACAGAGACCTGCAGCTGGTGATTTCAAAACTATTGTTATTTCCCTGGAAAGCCTGGAAATCTCTGACTGCTGAACAAGTAATTTTCACTCATGAAAGATTCAAGCTTTTTTTTTAAGGTGGCACTTTGCCAGCAGAAAGAAAGGTGGTGCACATCAAAAATGCTGCTTTTAATTTTGGCTGTACCTGCTGACCCTGACCTGGTGGCAGATGGAACACACTGAATGTTTCATAAGGCATAAATACTTTGTCCTTCTGCACAGGATGGACTCAGGATTTCCCATGGCAGGACACACTGAACAGCCACCCTTTCTCCTGTACCTACTGACATCTCACAAGGCAATTAAGAGCTGATTTCAAAGCCACTGCTCCTGCCTGGGGGTCTCATAGCCCTTTGCATCCTTTTGTCTTTAATTTAAAAAAGCATCATTGTCTACTCATTCTGAAAAGAAGGATATCCCTCAGGTTTAGGCACATCCATGAGTTTGCCCATCTCATCAGTGATCACAAGCAATGAGGGACGAGCACAGTTGGTGGGAATAAGGGTGTAGTTGCAGGCTTTTGCATCAAAGTCACACCTTCCCCCTCACCTCTAGGCTGAGAAATCTGTGCCTCTGTGGAGAGGTGTCAGCCAGACTGAGTGTACTGAAAGCCAGTATGGGTAGATGCCTGGTTTAGGACCTTTCCATGATCCTTTGAAGTATCCATACAAGACAGAGCAGCAAGAATTACGAGAAAATTGACACCCTCGAGCAAAGACAGACTTTTATTCTGAAAAAACTACTTAAATGCAATCTGCTGCTGTGTAATATATATGCCAGAGGGACAAAATATGGTGTAAAGTAAGATCTCAGCAAGCTGAGATCCAGCTTACATATTTGGCCTGTTTAATCCAAGGATGAAAATAATTACACAAAGCCAGTCTAAGCAATCCCAGAAGGATTTGAACATATGAAATGCAGTCACTGTGAGGAACGGAAGGAAGGGAGAACTTCACCAGTTTCAGTTCCCCTTGGCTTTCCTACACTTGTGTGTGAATTTGGCCCAGAAAACTGTCTGGCACTGGGGATGGTGATCATTCATCCTTTCTATTTGCACAAGAATGTGGGAAGGGCGTAGAAAAAGCTCCTCTTCTCCCATCTGGGGGTCTGGGTGGGTGCCAGTTAAGTTCAATGATGCATAACCATTTCAAGAAGCTCCTTGCCACTCTCTATTCTTCAGGCATTTTTAAAGAAAGCAAATGTACATGCCCCAGCAGCATGTTGGTTGCTCTCTCTGGGGTATCCTACTTTTCTCTGCTTGTCATGACAGCAATACCAGGCAAAAAGGAAATAAAACCAGTTTATCACCTTAGCACACATCCAACAAGATTTTCAAACCCCAGCAGCTGGGGAAAAGAGAGAGAAGAAACTTAACACACAGGTAGGAAGTCTTGATGTGGCGTGTACTCAGAGAAGCCAGAAACTACATCTTCTTGCGGACACCCAGGTGCCTCTCCTGCGCACCAGCAGCAAGGCAGAGGAGACAGAGCAACGAGATGTGCTGCAAGAAGAGAGCTCCTACCTGGAAGGCGCGGGCAGTGTCGGTCCCGGTGTCGCGGCTGACAGTGTCCCCGCTGGGATGGATGGGGTGCTTCGGGTCATTCATGCACCCAGGTCCCAGGGTGGGGCCAGCGGGGCGGCCCTGGCTCCAAACCCCGCCTCGCATCATGTGAGCCCTTCACGGCGGGCTCTTCCCAAAGGGTGCTCCCGTCTGCCGTGCCTGTGCGAGCCCTCCTGAGGAGCCTCTCTGCGTGTCGAGCGGCAAATTGCAGCCAGCCTGCCTCGCCTTTGAGTGCTCGCCAAGGCTTTGTTTGTTTTCTCTGCTGTTTCAAACATCCTTTGTGCCTCTCTGGCTCAGCTAATTAGCTACAATGCTCCGCTTCTCCAGTTTTTAAGCGCTGCCCAAATTGTTGCTGGTCAGACCTAGAGAGACTTTAAAGCCTGTGCTGAAGGTGTGCTGAGGAAGGAAGGTGGTCCCTGCCCGTGGCAGGTCCATCCAGCTGCTGCACAGAACATCACAAAAGACACGTTGGCCTGGGGTCAGTAGCACAGCAGGGTTTGTACCTTGGTTTCTGCAGAGCCCTGCAGCCAGAACTGTCACATCTTTGCTCCTGGTCCTGGCACAGCTCACCGGGTGAAGGTGACAGGCAGGAAGCCATCAACACCTGCAGCTGCAGGAGGGGTGGCTGGGACGTGGAAAAGGTGACACCATGAACTCATTGGTGCAAGGAAAACATCTCCAGGGCACCCTCACAGCCATAAAGAGTGGGAAGCCTGAGAAAGAGGCACCTTTCTCAGAGGAATGGGAGGAACTGCTCTGAGACTGCTCAGAGGGAGAGGTAGGAGAAAGGCAGAAAGGCTCTGTATAGGCAAGAAAATCAGGAGGAAAAGCAGCCTTAGATATTTGGAATTATTCTATCAGATGGACCATCAGATTATATTTTAAAGGTTTATCTAAGCTTGACTATTCTTACAGCTCCATGATGTCACTTATCTTTACCTACCACAAGGCAGTTTGTCCAGGGGTTAAAACTGCAGTTTCCAACCATGTGGCAGCCTGTTGTAATCCGCCTCTATTACATAACACAGCAAATATTTTGCTAAAGTTCAGTTTAATTGCAGGATTGATGGTGGTGAGAAGCATATTCTCCTTTATGAATATTTCCCCTTTGGAAATCAGGACAGAGACATGCAAATGGCAGTTCTTTCTCTGCTTGCCTAATTCAGTGGCCAAGAAAAGGCACTGTGTTCCCCCTCTCACCAGTCATGTTTTGCTTCTCAAGGAAAAGGTTAACATCTCTCCTTTCCCTACTTCTCCTGCTGTGGCACATACCAGAGATCAGAGTGCAAGAGACAAACATGACACAAGTCAAGCAAAGAACTAGAAATAGGGTAGGGAGGAGGTGAGTTATCCTTAGTCCAAATTAGGTGGAGCCCAGCTATTCTTGTGTTGTTTTGCTAAGGTCACGCTGGATTAAGAGAGGACACAAAGGGGAAGGGAGGGAGACAAAAAAAAGTTTTGCTATTTAGCTTTTTCCTGAGACTGTTTATAGGTTGCTTGACATCATTTCATGATCATTCATGGCAAAGCTTTCCCAGGCTGTTTTCTTCCTCCTCCCTTTAATGCCATTGTTGCCTTTCTGATGATGTGGGAGCATCTGTGTGGTTCTTTCCAGATCTCATATTTTCTCTTGTTCCTCCTCATGTGCTTCTCTCTTCTCATCCTGTTGTTGGCCCTCCTGTGTCATACAGAGAACAGCTGTTGGAGGCTTAGAAATGCTGCATGTTGGGCCAGATCACTGTTCTTCACAACAGCTTCAGATTCAGCTCTTTCAGATCCATGCTGAAACACACCTTTTCCATCTTTTTCTGTACCTTCTTTTAATCCTTTTTGTTTTTCTAATAGTGTAATCCCCGTTTACTAAAGCTTCTTGTGGTCCAGCTACCTTTTCCAGTTACACTAGTGTGAATCCAGAGTAAATCTGCTGGTGTAATTGGGATCATAAGATATGAGATGACTGTACCTTCCAGGAGCCAGAGCCAAAACCAATGTCACCATCGTCAGCATCTTTCTCGCCGTTGTTTCCAATATCAAAGCGAGATTGTAGTCTGGGAACAGTGATACCAATCATCAGACTGGGAGTTAGGTTGCATAATTTACCTACTTCAACCTTCTCCAGATGCTTTTCAGCCATTAATTAAGTATAGGAGCCCAACAAAGACAAGGGTTATAATTTTCAGGGTGAGGCACTAAGAAGGCAGCAATGTTCTCAAAGGTTCCTACGAAGAGTCCCCCCTGGCTCCATGGTGGAATTGATTTTATTGGCTTAAAATCAGCAATAGGAGTCAAATAAAGTCCCTTCTCTTGTCTGTGTCCTACCAGAATGTTGATCCCACTGGGAAAATGGGTGCCACAGAATGGGTGCTGAGCCTTTCCCATGCCACAGTCCTGTCAAATTTGGGGTTGGTGTTTTGTTGAATAGGGTCAGAGGAAATATAAATGTCTGCGACAAGCCACTCCATATGGCACTGGCTTCACTGGGACTATCACATTGCCCCTTCCCCATGGCAGCAGGCTTCCAGGTCCCTCAGGATCTGGGGATAGATTTCCCCCTTTCATGCTACTGCAGAGTCCCAAAGGGATTTACTGATGTTGTTCATAAGTCCAAGCTAAACACAGCTTTGGTGCTGCCAGACTTTGACAACAAAAGTGTGGAGAACCCAATCTGTTCTGCATTCATCCACATTCACAGCTCCCCTCCTGAGAAACACATCTGATGCCACAGTAGCTTAAAGCATTCTGCTTCATGCTGTGTGTCATGAACTTAAAAAAAAATAGAAGCCTGGACAGCTTCCCAGATTGTGCAGTGCATCTGCCTTTTGTGCCCTAAGAAAAGGGTGAAGGTGGTAGGGCTGTTTCCTGTACTTTTCTTGGCCCATAAGTGTGCATCATGTTCTCACACTGGGCTATTCTGCTGGTCCATCCCAGCTGTGGGTTTCATTAAAATAGTTTGTATTGAGGTGAGATGGAGAACCCTATGGCAGTGAAGGACAGAGGAAAGAGTTTTGTTTCTTGTCTCTTGTGTTCTATGAACACAGCATTAAATGCAGGTAGAAGAGTGCATGTGTAATGCACCTGCATAATTTATAATTAATTTGCAAGCATTAATTTACTAATATTTCTCCCACAGTAATTCTAACAACCAGATAGTTGTTGTTTTTCTTTTTTTGTACAGCCTGTTCTGTCAGAGGAAAACACACTGATAGAAATCTAATAGTAATACTGTAGTAAAGAAAACTGGAAGCCCAGCCAGGACTAATTACTCCAACCTCAGACCTGGCTGCTGTCCTCATGGTGAGGCTCTGTGCAGGCACCCAGGCTGCCAGGGTTAGTAGGGGAACAAACTAATGCAGAAACAGGAATGAAAGGTTGCACTTGTGCAACCCTTATGGCCCTGAAAATCCTTCAACACAAAATATTACACCAGCAAGCTTTGGTACATATTTGGTACATAGACACTACTATTTAGTTGTAGTATCTACTACTACTAAGTACAGAGGGTTAAGGCTAGAAAAATCAGGACCTTGTGGGCGTTTTCAAACCCATTGTGTCTCATGACTGAACACACTTATGTAGTTGTCTATGAAGCCATAAAGGGAGGGGTGTATTCTTGAGAGACAGTTATTCCTTTGGTGTTTGAGCCTTCATTCCCTAGAGTGTATGAGCTCTAGCATGGGCTGGCCAGGGTGTAGAAAGCTCCATCATGCAGAATACCAGCTCCACGTGCCTTATCTTTCCCAGCAACACTGGCTATGGGAGCTCTTTGTTATCCCCTCTCTGCACCTCCTGCCACATCATCCCCAGAGGTGCACTGTC
Organism: Notiomystis cincta; assembly: GCA_013398075.1. Lineage (NCBI taxonomy): Eukaryota > Metazoa > Chordata > Aves > Passeriformes > Notiomystidae > Notiomystis > Notiomystis cincta. The sequence goes on along the minus strand of VZRX01007998.1, from coordinate 39,482 downwards.
AGTTAGACCAGGGAGAAAATAACCCTGCTGCAACCACAACCCCGTGGGGATACCCCCCTGCTCAGTAATGCAGCCCTGAGCACCCCACACCCCCCAGTTACCCACAGTGGCTGCACTGGCAGACCCTACAGGACAGACGTGCTGGGATGGGATTGTGGCCGGCTCAGGAGTGCGCGGCGCTGTGCCCTGGGAAACAGGGAAACCAGGAGAACACGGGGTGCATCTGCACAGGACATGGCACTGCCTGACCACAGCTGTGTGCTGCAGCTTGGATCCTGGAGAATTGTGCAGCCACTCCTCTGTGTGGACAAGCCCAGCCTGGCTGTTTGTCTTGGCAGTGAGTCCCCACCTCGAACCAAGGGTGTCATTTATCTCCAGTGGTGGCGGCGCTCGCCAGAGCGAGGAGCAACAGCAGCAGGCCTGGAGGCCCTGGCTCGTGGGAGCTCTCCCTGGCCTTTGCTTTGCATTCCTCCACCTCTCACACAGTTACAAGGGCCCTGGAAAAGAGGCTGCTGCAGCCAGAGTGCCTTGGACAGGAGCAGATGGTGCACAAACTGCTGGGCGAGATGCATCACTCTTTGGTGCCCAGGGAGGAGCACACCACCAAAGCAGATTTGAGATGTCAGTTGATTCTCCTTCCCTCTTGAAGTTTTGAAATGCAGCAGTAATGAAAAATCAACATTTTTCAGCTGGTTTTGGTTTGCTGCTGGGGTAAGTTCGCTCTGAGATGAATCAGAAGCTGTGGCAAACACAATGTGCTGTGCCTCTGACGGGTACATACCATCCCCGTTTCTCGCAGCTTGATGGAGAACAGCAAACCCTTCATTGGGCAGGGGATGGACAAAGAAAGCCTTGTTGCCTCTGGGGCTCCGTCATGCCCATGTTTCTTTTCCACTTGTGCTCATAAGTCACCAAAGGGCCCGTGCGTACCCATTGGAAATAGAAGTGTGAAACTAATAACTAAAAATATAAATTCTGGAGGGAAGAAGATGAGTCAGGAGGGAGGGAAGACTGAGAGAAGCCAGAGGGATGCAATTTACTGAGCCTTATTCATGATGCTGGGAGGGAACCCTCTGCTGCCAGAGCCAGATGAATCAGATTCCCTTTCAGTCTGTGCTGGCACTACAGTTATTTTGGTGTCACCATGGGTAGAACAAGAGTAGATATTGGGAAGCATTACTGGGCAGAGAGTGAGTGTCTGCTGAAACTGAAACAGCTTGTCATCTTAACAATAAACTCACTGAATGAAGTAAAAGGAGGGAAAATGAAATATGCTCAGGTCAGAGTTTCTCCTGAGAGCCAGGGAGGGTGTTCTTCACCCAAACCGGGAGTCTGGCTTCTACAGGTTTTGTTTATCTCTGTCTCTTAATGGGGCTGGAATAGATGCTGTTGCAGCTCATAGTCAAACATCTTGAGAAAATATTTCTAAGAAAAAATGCAACTAAGCTGGCATTTTGGTTTAGATGCTCAAAATTTGTGGGCCATATTCAGCAGTTCATGTGGTGGAATGGACACACAGCCTTTGGCATGGCAGACAAGAACAGAGGAGAAGGGATGTCACTGTGCTTGGAGTGTTTTTTCTGGATGTCACAGCTTGCAATGGAGCCCTGACCAGGGACTTCCACAGCTCCAGCCTGTCTCAGGATCTCAGGTGTGTTATTCTCACACAGTGCAAAGATCAACATGGCACCTGAGAAGCAGCAATCTTGTGATCCAGGTATCCATTCAGCAAAGGACTAAAGGTACCTGTTTTATTTTGACCCTGGGCTCCAATCTGGTGGCAATTAGGAGGCCATACACACTTGCTCAAGTGTCCTATTGAATAGAGTCTTTAGAAAATGGTCATTAGTTTCTGGGGATTTAGGTCATGCCCCAGAATAAGGTAAAGAAAAGTTTTAGAAAACATTTGTGCTAGAAAGACCTCTATATTTTAGGATTTGGCCAATTGCCACAGTTTGTTGATGGAGATGTTCTCTTCTCCTATTTATTTGTTCCTCTGACTCCAAAATTATCCATGAAAAACATGTTCATCAACAACTGCAAAACACTCCCAGCCTCCTCCAGATGTCAGCTCCAAGTGCATGCCTGTGCTTGCCTGGCCAATAAAGAAAACTGGCAAATTTTTGTTTATCTGTTTCTCACCTGTGTCATCATGACAGTCAGCTAAAGCAGGGGCTGATGAACACAGCCAGCAGAGACAGGAGCTTACAAAACCAGCCTATTTTTAGCCAGCCTCCCTTCCATGCCGTGGAGGAAACGAGGCATTTAATATGTGCTGCTTGATGCGGGATCCGTGGTGTGGTTTTCCCCACCCTCGCTCAGATGATCCTGCCTCATCACCACGCTGATATTCCTTTCTCAAACCCATATCACATGCCTGGGCAGCCAGCCAGCCTACCTGTCTGAGAAAAACAGAGCTGCTTCTCCCCGCCACGCCCTGAGCTCTGAGGATGATAGCCCAGTGTCGGGAAACATCAGCAATAACTGTTTGGGAAGCAGCTGCCTGTCAAATTTCACATGCAGCCATCTTCCCCTGCTGCATCCCTTCCCAGCACAGATCTTCTTGTAGGTGCCACAACCCTGATCCTGTTTGGCACCTCCCAGGCACCAGGATCTGGTTGGTGCCGTGGCATGACCTGGTGCAGGAGAAGCTCCTCTTACATGTGACCCACCAACAGCATCCTTTCACACCACCAGAACACTGGTACCATGGAAATAACAACCCAGGTGTATGGCATGGGGGAATTTTCTTTCCTTAGCCAAAAATAAAAACCTGAAGAAAACCAGCCCAAACGTTTTGCTAATCAGCAAGGAAAGCCTGGTTCTGTGGAATGCTCGTTAGTGTTCCAGTTGTATTTGTTTCTATTAGGTAGCACCTAGAAGTCCCAAGAATGTCTCTGATGTGGTAAATAGATAAAGTAGTAAGAGCCACAAAACGAGTTTGTTTGCTAAACAAGTAAATTTGTGCAGGCAAACAGGCATTAAGAAAATGCTACTACTGGAAAAGTCACATTTATAAAAGAAAATATTTTCACGAAAACTATGTCAAATATATTTTAAATAAACCATATTTAAATACTGTTAGAGTGTAGTCCTAAAATATTTGCTATAAGCTTATAGCGATACAATTAGTTCATCTAATCACCAGGTAACCAGCAGAGAGTCAGACTGGATCTTTTGTTGGGTGGAGAGATATGAGTTATTCCTTGAGTTGTCTCCTTCATTCCAACAAGTCTACTTAGGCAGTTAATAGGACTCAGAGTCTGACAAGGAATTTCTGACTTTCCATTATTATGGAAGATATAATCCTAAACTATTTACAAAAGAAAATAGAAATAATCATGCATTTTAAAATTAAAAAAAAAAAAAAGGCACTCCACTTTTAGACTCTCAAAATCTTACAGACTGTTTTGTAGATTGTAACTTCTACCAGAATAAATAGCGAGGAAATTTATTGCAGATTGTAGAGAAACATAGTTTCTTTGTATAATTTAGAGAGAAAAAGATACTGTAGAAATTTTGGATTCCTGCCATTTTTGTAGACACAACTTTAAGACTACAAGTTGCTTGTTTTAAAACAGGTCAATCCCTGCATAAACTAAAGAGCAGATTTGTAATTTATTGATACTCTTCTGCCAGCTAAGCACTGTTTGCATTGCTCTTTAGACTCGTTCCTCCACTCATCACTGTTCCGCTTCAGCGATATTTTATATTAAAGTGTGTATCTTTTCCCCTTTAAAAAAAATAAAAATTAAATTGCTAATTTCCTCCCGCTCTGCAGGGAAACCCAGGAAAATAATCCCTGCTTCCAGAGTGCCGTGTTGTGCAGCCAACAGACCGAGTACAGAGCAGAGGACACGTTGGATTTGCAAACACACACTGCACGGCACAGCTTTAGCCATTGTAAATGCTGGGTGGATTGGATCATGCAGGAATCCTGCTACGCCGAGAAATGAAGGGCAAGCTCGTGAATTAAGGCATGCAACCCGAAACAGGTCAGTTAGACACAGCTGGGATTTAATTCCTTTACAAAGTCAAAGGCTTCTTTAAGCATAGCTTCGACATACGCAGGAAAGTTTAGAGGAGGTAAGGACAGGCTTTTCTTAACTCTATTTTTTCTTATCTGATTCATGCAGCATCAGAGAAAGCCACACCCCAGCAGCTGCAGGGTTTGCCTGGGAGGCTGAGTCGCAGCGAGCAGAGCACAGGAAAGCAGAAGCAGAATACAGAAAAGTATAGAAAACGTAAGCCCACCACTGGCTGGAGATCCTTGCCAGTTAGGAAGAACTAGATGAAAGCAGTCACACATCTTGGTAGATTATGGAGGTACAGCAATAGCAAGAGAGGAAAACTTTGTCTTTTCAGAGGATCCCGGTGCAGAATCAGTCCCAATCCAGAGGAGGAGACGGAGACTTTGTGATTCTGTGCTGCAGGAAAAGTGCAGCTAGACTGAAACTAAATGCTGACACACTCCTCAGCCTCTCAGTGAATATACATCCTTGGATGCCAACCAGATTATTCCGGGCTGCCCTGCATTGCATTATGCCTCACTGATCACTGCTTGCAGAGCTGGAGTTCAGGTCATTGCAGAGAGAGGAGTGGTGAGGATGTTCCTCGCAGTCTGAGCACACTTAGGGAGATTGATGAAGGCTGCCCGGGCTGCCCAGCTGCCCGATTGGCTGCTGCACTCCCCGAGCTCCAGAGGAGAGGCCACGCTGACACAGAGCACAGCAGCCTCCCGGTGATGGAGACAGCCAGGAGGAGTGGGGCTGGGAAGTGTTCTGCATGCCTCCCTGGGGAAACACACAGAGGCATGCAAGAAGGGTGAGCAGACCCTGGGATTTTCCCTTCCCTGTGAGCCAGGTCTGCTGCAAGCCCCCTCCTGAAACCAGCAGAAGGGAATCCCACTCATCTGCTTAAAATTATATTTTTAAACCCTGGACATTGATCAGAAGAAGGGGTTCAGGACACATCTTGGAAATGAACTTGTGTTCAGGGCCAGCTACTTACCACCACCAAGAATGGAAAAGAACAAGATATAAATTATATGTAGACTGTCTGTGTTGAACTTATTATAATGCTCAGACATTTCATTAGTAACCTTTAAAATACAGGGGAACTGTGCTGCCCATTCCACATATAACCAGCCTGGGGCCAAAACCAGCTGCTGTGCAAGAATCTGCATTGGGTCTGATCCAGTGCCCACTGAGATCAACAGGACAAGTTTCCCTGATCCTGGTGGAAGCTGAGGAGAGGGTGAGAGCAGCTGGTATGGGCCCAGAGGCCAGTGCTGCTACAGACAGGGAATGTGCCCATACCTTCCCCCCTGTTTTCTGGCTGGGAGCATGGCAGTGGCATTGGTAAAGAGCACAGGGTGGGAAGGGACTTCAAGGCTTTGTGCTGGAGTTGGCCTCCTTGGCAGTTATGGCAAGGAAGGCAACAAGTGTGGCTGTACTGCTTCTGGCATCCACCTCAGACTAGCCTAGCCCTTAGTTCATCTTGAGGAGCATAACCCCCATGACACCAGTTAGCCTGGCCCCACCAGCTCAGTGGGGATTTGGTGCCTCAAAGATCACAGCAGAAGTCAGGTCTGTGGGCTTCTGAGGCCAGGGTTCAGCTCCCACAGCTTTAGATGTCTACAGAAGAAAAGCTTCATTCTGCATCCCATTGCAGTCAAAGGACTGTAGTCATCCAACCATCTTTTGTGCCTCTAACCTTTATATTCTGCTAACTGTGCCTGGTGGCATAAATCCTTGAGCAGCAGAGCCAGTCCAAGGCCCCAGCTTGTCATGGCTCAAACATGGAGAAGATGGATCAGAAGACGGAGTGGTGACTCAGGGATTCTCTGTGCACATAGGATGTGGTTTCTCTGTTTGCAGAACCAGCTGATCAAGGGAGCAGTGTGGTATCTGACAAGTGAATTATTCTTAGTGCAGTAGAGGAATAAAAACCCATGTGTTCCTTCCTACTGTTGAAAGCCCTCTAAAGACACACTTTTGAATGTAGTAAAATATTTAGTGAAGATGACAACAGTTCAAGTAAAAGTGCAGATGCAAGCACATGTGCACACACAGGAGAACAACTCAGCTGGAGGAGCTCCCCATTTACTCATTTCAGCCATATGTTTGCACCTACTAAGCCAAAATACTTCTTGTGGCAGCTATTTTTGGTTAGCTTTATTTTTGCCTGTGATATCAGTAGTGAATTCCTGTAAAATGCAGAAAGTATGCAGGATAAGGAATGCACCAGTATGTCACCATCCAGCACAGGAAGCAGTAGGGCAGGACCTGGAAGAGATTCATAACTGGGGACTAGATTTAAATGAGTTTCAGAGCTTGAAGCACGACATGTGCAGAAATCAGTCCAGCACTGTGCTGCCAGGCACTCCAGCTCTCTGCTTGGGCTGCTGCCTCGTGTAAACACAAATATCCCCTGGAAGGACCTTGTTGCTGTTGCCCAAGAGATTGGATCTCTCCCACACAAGCCCAGAGGGGGCTGTTCTGTGGGAAAAGTTCAGTCCATCTGGATTCCTGAGCCTGCTCAGCTGCTGGATCTCCAGAGATGGTTTTTTGGGTATCCTTGGAGCATAATTTATCCATGGTAGCAGATTTGGGTTTCTCCACCTGCAGTGGCTTAGGGGTAGTACCCACTTTTGCCATAACACACCAGTCCATGGAGCACTCTTCTGGCATGCAAGTATTCTGGGTTCAGTTCTCAGCTTGCTTTGTGAGGGTGAGGGTTTGGGTTCACATTTTCCTTATCTCAGAGGAACCAGAGACATAAATATGGAGCTTCATTGGCTCCAGAAAACATCCTTTCTTGACACCATTAAGAAAGCTCTATCTCTCTTACTTGCTGAATGCATTCCACCAGAGTCTTCACAAATGCAGATGAAGGGAAAGTGGCAGCCCCTTCCTGAAGGAAATGGCCATAAATCAGCAGCTGTTTGCCCATGGACCAAATGTCACCACAGCCTCTGCTGAAACAAGGTCTGAGGTGCTGATAGAAGGGACCAAAGATTTAGCACTGCCCAACCACATAGACCTGCTGGCCAACCTCTCAGGGCCACAGCTCAGCCTGTCCTCCCTAGGCTCTTCCCAGCCTTCCTTCTGCTCTCTCCAAGCATTTCCAACCTGTGAAAATACAGTTTTCTGATCACACCCTTCCTCTGTAAAATCCAAGCATCTTGTCCTCTGAAAATGTCCTCTCTCCATTGCTCATTAGGTTCAGCCAGGTGGAGATGCCCTCAGGGCTGGCAGCTGAGTCTGATGGCCTCAGGGCAAGTGTGTCATGGAAATATCCACAGATGACAGAAGAACAGGGAAAAGCAATTGCAATGTGCTAAAGCTCCCTCAGGGGCTGTGAACAAAAATAAGATAAAAAGACAATACCAGACCTTTCTTTTGACATTTCGTACCCCAGAAAATTGCAGTGTGGGGGAGGAGCAGTGCCTGGTGCAGGCAGGTTGTGGTTTGGGAACACTGCCTGTCCTGGAGCCTTTTTCCATGTGCTGTGCAGCCTTGCTGCTCTCTGTGTCCCTTCAGTGCTTGCCATGTCTCCTGGACCAGGCTGAGTTGGACCTGGCCACCAGCTGAGCCATGTCCCAGGGCAAGGCAGTCATTGGCTGTCAGAGCTTGGTGCTGTGGTATTTCTGAGCCCTTTGTTTCCCACTGAGTCTACAAAGACCCAGGAGTGAGGTGTTGGGGGGAATATGTTTGCATGACTGAAGAAGAGAGTAACAGAAGTGTCCTTTTTAAAGTGAAATGTGTATATTGCAAGTTAATTTTCAAGGATTTTTTAACAGTGTCTGGAAAGACAAATGCACCTCTGAAGGGAGATTCCTCTGGAGATGGGTGTTGCAGACACACACACCTCTCCAGTACTGCTCAAGGAGCCTGGAGGATGGATTCAGTCTAGTTTCTCCATTTTCTTGTGTAAACAAAGGTACCTGATGCCCATCCAGCCACCTTAGGGCCCCATGGCATCTGCATGGGGCTGGCAGATCTGACAGGACCCAGGATAAACCCCTTCCAGAGAGGCCAGCAGGGGCAAGGCAGCATTTCCTGGTTGTCTCAGAGAGCACCACTTGCCTACATTTCAGCTGAATGTGGCCAGGGAGGCTGCACTTTGACATTGTTAAAGCTGAGTCAACACATCTGTTCTGGTTTCTGACAATTCGAATAATGGATAGATTGAAATTGTTCAGAGATGCATATTTATTTTTCTTCATTCATTCCTACTTGCTTTGTTTAAATTACACTTTCCCTTGCAGTTCATCTTGTCCAAACAGTGCAGCACAAGTGAAGTTGGCTCTTCAAATGAGTTTGTATTTCTGTGCTGTGTGTGCTTCCTGGGTAGCAACACCTCATCAGGCTTCTCATGAGAAACTTCCTCCTCTGGACGTGTGACCCAGTTCATTTCACAGGTAAGAGTCCTCCAGGAGGATTTAGGGCTCTGCCTGGCACCCCTCATTCCCTCTGTGTTGTTGGAGCAGGGCAGCCTGTGCAGGAGCACAATGGCAGGGTGAGATCAGGACACAGACCTGACCTTCTCCCCCAGCTGGTTGATTTTCACAGTAACACTGTAGTCTTGCCAAAAATATAAATATTACCAGAAAGTGGGGGCTAAAAATATACTTCCTAGAGGTATCACAGAATAATAGAATAGCTTGGGTTGGAAGCAATCTTTAAAGGCCATATAGTGCAACTCCCTGCAGTAAGCAGGGACATCATCACTAGATCAGGTTGTTCAAAGCCCCACCCAACCTGACCTTGAACACTTCCAGGGATGGGGCATCTGCTGCCTCTCTGAACAACCTCTATTTCACCAGTATCATTGCAAAAACCCTTCTTAATATCCAATCTTTTAGTTTAAAACCTTTCTCCTTGTCCCACCACTACATGCCCTTGAAAAAAGTCCCTCTCCAGCTCTCTTGGAGTCCCTTTAGGCACTGGAAGGTGCTGTAAGATCTCCCTGGAGCCTTCTCTTCTCCAGGCTGAGAAACCCCAGCTCTCTCAGCCTGTGTTTGTAGGACAGGTGCTCCAGCCCTCTGATCATCTTCCTGGCCTCCTCTGGACCCTCTCCAGCAGGTCCATGTTACATCCTGAGCAGTTCCTCCAAATGTCAGCACTCACCAGTCTCCACACGCCACTGGGCTCAGATGACTTTGCCAGAGGTCAGTGTGTACAGCAGGAAGAATTCCAGCTGTCCTTTTGCTCTGCAGTTTTCATACCACTGAAAGGTTAATGAGGCTGAATGCCTCCCTGATCCTCAAATACTTGGGCAAAACGTGGGGAGCACAGCTTGTGCCTTTGAACCTCAGAGCTGGAGGAAGGCTGCTCAGCCACCGGCATCTGTCCTCAGCGGGGCCGGCTGCAGGAGCCCTGCAGGGTCTTCTCCAGCCCCTCAGCTGCTCTGCAGTGGAACATTGCTGAAGGGGGAGCAGCTTCTCCTTGGCCTCCTCTGTGGATGTCACTGCCTCTCTGCACTGTAACTTTCCAGGTTGCACAGACGTCTCCCAGCCTCCTTCCTATGTGCACCCCAGCATTTGCATGCTAGCATCTAAATTAATGTCCTTGTTCTTCTGAGGGCCCAGATTCCTCTCTCTTCATTCCCTTCTTTCTTGCTCTCAGTATCCTTTTCTTCTTTACCACTGTCGTTGGTTACTGGTAGATGGTGCTGCCACTGCATGGGCATCACGGATAATGCGTGGCAGGAGACCTTTCCACTGGGGTCTGTTGGGATCACAGGAGAGCTGCATTGCCCTGGGAAACATGTTCATGTCACCATGTCTGAGGGAAGGCCCAGCCAGTCCCTCCTCAGCCTTCCCTCTCCCCTTCAGGGGCCTCCTGAAGTGTGCCCATCCTTATTTGCTAGGTGTCTTCTGCTAGGATTTATACTCTGGTCACTTCAGCTATTTCAGAGCTGCAAAATCCTGCAACGTCTGAATTACCAATTTTCTCGTCAGTTTTATGTGACTCTGTGCTTTTTTCCTGGACTGTTTTACTTAACTTTCTAGATGATTGGAGGTTTTAGTCTACGTGACATGGACCAGTTCCAGTGACTTTTCCCACCTCACTTTTGTGATCTGGTATCTGCTGAGTTACACAATCTCCTCCGACAGTAACGTTCAGCTCATCGCTCCCCCCAAGGTAAAAATCTACTTAAGGAGCTGCTCTCATCTCAGATGCGCAAACCTTTTCTGGCAGAAATGCAATGGGAAAGTCAGACAACAGAATTCCCTGGAGCCAAATGGGTGTCTTTCATTCCTGCCATGTCTTGCTCTTTTAAGCAGTACAGCAAGAACAGAACGGAGAACTTAGGAGCAAGTTTAGGAGTTGTCTGAAACTGTTCCTACAGGCAAGCAGAGCTAATAATTGTACATGGAAAAATTACATACAAAATATTAAAATATTTTGCCAGAAATTTAAAAAAAAAACCCAAATCCTTCTCAACTTCAGCCTTCCAGCCCCATCCCTCCCTTTTAAATATGTCTGTGATTTGCTCCACTGTTGGAGCTGTGCACATGGAGTATCCAAAGCAAACATGCAAGGCACACTGAATCTCTGCTCTTACTTCCTGATGCAGAAGGAGCCCAGGTGCACTGGCCTTTAGTGTGCAGTGTCCAGATGCATGAAAAAACAGACCCTTTCTAACAAAATCTGGGACAGCTCTTTACACTGGTGTGTTCCTTCTAGCCTGAGATCTTTTCCTTTAGTAATTTTTGACCACACCTTTCTGCTGGACTGGGTGAAGACTCCAGAATATGGTTCTTGACTGTAGAGGGTCTTGTCTGGTGGTTTGTTCTGTTTTTTAATGAGTGTGTTTTTGGTGCATGCGTGTGAGCATGTACTGGTACATCCATGGGGCAGGGAAGGAAGAAAATATTCAGTGCCCAGTGAATTTCTGTAGGGTCAGGTTTTGATGTCCTGACTCAGCTGTTCTTTGGCCAAGCTCTACTGACCAGCTGTTCAAAACTATTTAGACACTGGTTGTCTCAATATAGTTCAGCATCTGTCTCAGGCTGATTGAGGACTGGCCAAGACCTGTAGAGACTGATCTCTCCATTATTATTATTACTATTATTATTATTATTATTATTATTATTATTATTATTATTATTAAAGACATTGGCTTTTGCTGCTGATATAACTGGGCCTTCTGTACCTACACTTTTTTTTCCTCCTGGAGAATTTCTATTGTTGCTCTTTATGCCTTTTAGAAGAGCCCCCTCCCTGTTCTCTGATTTTAACCTCCTCCTGATAAGTCTTTAGGCAGAGATCAAGTCTTGGGCAGAAGAGATTTCACTGCTTTAAACCATGGGAAAAAGTTAGGCCAGGTTTAGTCTCCTGCACTGTCACCACACTATAGTAATGCTGAAGTGCAGTACAGATATTCCTAGTAAAATACACTTGATTTCAGGCTTCCTTTTTGAGAAAATCAGGTGAAATATCTCAGTGTTTTACCCAAAAAGACTCTTAGTTACGGTTCTGTTAAAATAACTTTGAAAGTCTCATTAAAATGTATCTGAAAATTTCTGAGTGAAATGTTTCAACCTCAGCTATATAAAAACTTTCATTTTTACAAGAAACTATCTGCATACCCTGATTTGTCCAGTTATGAGGATAGTTCATTTATCTTTTTCTGTTTCAGCCATTTGAGTCCCAGAAAATCAGTTACAGAAATTTCTTCCCTTCTACAAGGACACATTTTTAATGTTATGTTCCTTAGGCTATGAAGAGGTATTGGTTACCTAAAATCTGCTAGTTTTCCATAGCTCTGTTTCCCAGTCTCATCTTCCCAGCTGAAGAGAAAATATCAGTGCAGGAAGACCTTTTCTTCCACAATGGTCAGATCAGTGCTCCCCCATTAACCAGTCAGAAGGTAATGATCTTTTAGTTACCTGGGTGCCATGCATTGCCCAGATAGAAAGGGTTTTAGAGGCTGCAGGGCTGGGTAATTCAAGACTTTGCCTCTTATGTTTCTCTATCCAGTTCTATGGAGTCCTATGCAGATTCTGGGAGAACTCAACATGTAGAAGTGGGATTCACCAAAGCCAACAAGGAGCAATCCCCTAAGTCAGCCTGCAGAAAATGTGAAGGGGAGTAGCAGGGACCTGCAAAGAGATACAGAAACTTAATTCTGTGCTGCAGAAACATCTGCTCTCACCTGGAATTTGTAACCATAGACCCTTTTCTGGAGGTCATGTCCAAGCCACCCTTTTGTGACAAAACACAGCTGGGGAGAGGCCCACCTGCCTTTGCAGGAATAGCTCAGTGTGCAGGGCACTTCTGGAAGGTGAGAAGCTGAAGAGCAATTCTCTCCATTTCGTGGAGAAAGGTGCCTGAAGGTGACTCCTGACTGTGCAAGAGCCTTGTGAGCATTGGCTACACCATGGAGTAGGAGAGAGGCACTGTGCCCTGCATGAAAACATCCCTCAACACAGCAGCAAAAACATTTGAACTGAACTCTGGCACATCTGGGAAAATGCTTTTGGGCATCTCTTCTTTCTGTGTTGCCAGAGGCCATACTCCAGAGCTTGCTGCCTGGGAGGATACCTAATGTGAGTCTTTTACAACTCATCCCTGCAAAATAATCTCACATATGAAAAAGGCCTTTTAACTCCAGGGTTTCATGTGTTGTCCCAGTGCTGAATCTGCCCTGCCCAGTGCATCCTTGCTGCAGGTTTTCTCTACCTGCTGCATACTTATGTGTCACCTGTGCAGTGCCTCCCACTCCGTTAGCCTGTGTTGTGTCTGCTCTCTCGTTCTCTCAGCTTCCTCCATGCCTGGATCATTCCCCTGGTTCCTCAATGCTGGTTTTGTGAAGAAGAAAATTCTTTTACAGAGATGAGTTGATACCAAGTGGATCACCATCCTTCTGCAATCTCCCTTCCTTATCAGTGGGATTCCCAAAGGGACCAGCACTCAGAAGTGACAATGACAAAGGTCCTTTCTAGCGTTAGCTGACTTGCACAGCTCACCCAGTGCCTGCCATGGGTTTAGGAGCTACTTGTGAGTTCCACCTTTGCCTTTGCTTCTGGAAGGGGGTCTCATGGTGCTCCAAATGTTGCTGTTCCACAAACGAAAGCATTCGCTCGGTTCCTTTATCATTTCCTGAGCGGGCGCGTTCCTCTCCGTGCTGCTCGTGGCTGTCATCCAGCCTGGATCTGCACAGGAAATCTGCCTTGAGCAACACGTGAGGGCTGCCAAGACATGCATTGCTGGTCCCCACAGGCACCAGCAGACAGCATGATAATTACTTATCCTCGAGAGATCAAGTGGAACATGGTGTTCTTCTCCACAGACCGGAGCACTTTCATATCTCACGGTAGCTCTGCTTGGGGACAGAGGAGGGACAGAGCCTGGGGCTGCTGTAACATTGGGACAGAGAAGGACTGCACCATCATTTTGGTGCTGCAACCTCCATCACATCTGACTGAGCTGTTTGCTGTGAGCTCACCAGGCTCTGTCGTGGGGAGAGCTGTGACTCACACGGGATCAGATTATCTGAGACGGCAAAGGCTCAAATTCCCGGAGACCGGGACTGAGGCAAGAGCTGTGGCTGCTCTCTGTGAGCGAGGGGCTTCACCCTTCTGCTTGCTCATGCTGCAGACCAACCTCAGGTCAGTCAAGGGTTGAGGGAGACTGTTTTTCTTCCTGCTTTGAAGAGGCCAAAGCCTGAAGCCCTGAAGGAAGTTTCATGCAGACCTCACTCTACTCTCGTGGCAGTGAGAGCTGTGCCCCTCCAAGCCCATATATCCCCTCTCCCAGACCAGGATGGTGTCTGGCCATGGCTGTGGGATTTTTGCTCCTTTTGCTCACAGAGGAGAGCAGGGAGAGCAAGTTCTGAGGAGAGAGACAGTTCTGAGTTGCCTGCTGGGATTTCAACCTGGTCCTCAATAAGGCAGGAGATTTTCAGCAGGATTGCTGCTATTATTTCACATGTGTAGTACTTCTGTGAAAGAAAAGCATGAGAGTGACTCAGCTGCTGCCACAGGGATTTACAGTTTCAGCTAGGCACAGGGGTGGGACAGCCATGCCACCAGAACACATGGACACACCTTCAGCTGGGGCCACTGCTCTTCACCTGCCACAGGATTTGGGATCAGTTACCACTCTGATGTTAACAGAGACCATGGTCTGCACAGCATCACCTCTGAAAACAAGCCAGCTGTGAGGGCTCACAGGGAGGGCTGTTCTCCCTGGGCAGCCTGACACTTCCAGGCAAATAGGGACAAAAATCAAATGTGTGATGCTCTAGAACTGATCTCCCTAGGAAAATACTCTGTGTGTGAACAGAAATGTGATCCCAAGCAGGAAAGTGGTCACATAACTGAAATATGTGTATGCCTGGAGGAGAGAGAAGAGTTGGTGAGGAGGAGGGTGACTCCAGTACCTTCAGAGATAACTGAGGAATGCCCAAGAAATAACCCCCTGTGCTCTGTGGGAGCTGAGGGAGGTTCAGCACAGCGCAGTGCCCTGCAGAGACTGAGAGCATTCAGCCAGAGACTGCTGGAACAGAGCCCTCTGCAGCAGCCAGCGAGGTCTGCTGGCCCCCTGCCCTCTGCCCTCCTCCTGCTGGTCACCTGCAGTGGCCATTGAGTTCACTGCTTTCTTCACACTGTCATGGGCTGACATTCCAGGGAGTGCCACCACCCAGCACCTGACCATTTGTGCCTCAATGGGACCTGAGTCCTTTTCAGGATTGCAGGAGACACCCACACCCAGCTGGGATCCACCACCAGGACCTTTTCCTGAAGGCAGGTGCAGACACACCACCTTTCAGCTTTCAGAGCTGAATCTTTTCTTTCTAAATTAATCCATTCCTCTTTTTCAGAGATTACACCGAGTCTGGAGCTTTGGTCCAAGAACTGGGAGAGCCAGATTTGCTGAGTGATAGGATTCAAATTCATGCTCACACACCATGTAGTCCAGTGGGAGCTGTGGGAATTCCCATCACATTTCCTGAAAATGGATCTGCTTTGCAGAAAGAAGCTCAGACTCTGATCAGATAGAGAGGCACCACTGCAAATATGACTGTGATTTAGTGGTTGAGGTAAGTAGGTGGCTGCCAAACCTTGTTGTGCATTTTGCATTAAATATTCAGCACATTAAAAAAGGAAATGGTTTTCTGGAGCACTGCCCCTTCTTCTAGGTGAGTGGCTGGACTGCTAAACCATCAGTGTCATCATTTTTCCCTTGATGCATGTGCTGAGGGTTCTTTGCTTTCTACAATCTGAAGGAAAAAGAGTGACCTGTGAGAGGTAACTTGCAAAGTATTTCACTGGGGAATACCAGAATACCATTATCCAAATGCTGCTTTTTGGTGAGCTTATGGGATACTTGTCCTGGCTGCAGCTTGCAGGCTTTTGAGTTATTCCATTATTTCTAGACTACCCTAAGACTAATGGAGTGAAATGCTTTTTCTTCTAATCTGCTGCACTCCTATGAAAATAAAGGTGTTAATGTGTCTGTTTTCCATTCTGCTTGTCTCCGTGGTTTTGGTGTGAACTCTGAGCAGCCAAAGGTACAAAGAGATCCCACAGCTTGATGGCAGAGCTGGGTACCTCCAGCTGCAGCACAGGGCAGCATTTAACAGCACCTCTAATTATCCAGAGGGGTTGCTGAAAGAGGCTGCTGTGGCTTCCCTGCTGCGTTAAGCCCTTAAATGAAGGGCTTAGATGTTTTCTTTAGGAAGTTTAAAGGTTGCCTAGCATTTATCAGTGGGTAAGTGCCACCTCATGGGTGTGAAGATGAGGAGACAGAGGGTGCAAGGCTGGGGACCACTCCAGGAGCAAGGAGGTGCAGAAGAGGAGGAAGCACAGGGAGGAAGGCTCGGGGAGGGAAGTGTGCAGCCAACAGGCGGGGTCAGGGATGGGCTGTTAGAGGGAACAGTGCTGGAAAATAAAATAACTTGGCTTTTCTGTTTTAAAGGAAAATAGCATCCTCTGTGTAAGTCCATGCTGGGACGCCCTGTCTGACCTTGCTTTGAACCTGGGTGTGTGACCAGACGTTATCTGGTGGGGCCCTTCCAGAGATCTGCTGTTGGAAGGAGAAGTTCCTACCAGAGGAGGAGGAAGAGTTGTGCCAGGAGCAAAGTGAGGGACAGAGCCCCTCTGAGGGTGACAATGGATGGTGGCCCAGCTCCCACACCTCAGGGCCACCTGTGCAGCACAATGGCCCTTCCCTGTGCACACCCCAGAGCTCTGCTCGATCTGAAATTCGTTTTGCATGATTAGCTTGACATGATGTAACCCCTGTCCTTGTGACTCAGCACGCCAAATATAAGTATCAAATGACTACAGAGTCATCTGATTTACAGGAGTCTCACTTATAACAGCTCATTACTGAGCCAGCAAAGCATCTGTGAGCCAGCCAGCAGAGAGCAGATTGGAGAGCTTATGAAAGCAGATTTTGGGAAGACTTTCCTAGTCAGGCCTGCAAAACCATCTTCTTACAGCTGATAAGCAAAATCATCCTGCCTTAACTTTTAGATTTTCCTTTCCCACTTCACTTCAGCTCAGGAAGCAAAGTTTCACCAACCAAAGCCACCTCAGGAATGGTCTAATGAGGTTGTTTAAAACCAAGTTGAAATCAAATCTGGCTGAGGTGATGGAAGTAAAGTTTTCCACCAGCACAGGTGAGACAAAAGGAAACTCCAGTTGACTGTGAAGTATATTGTTCACTCACAGGCTCTCTGCATTTATTTTATTACTTAAAGAGAGCCAGATCACCAAAAGTTTTCTTAAATCCCCCTACTGTGCTTTACAGCTCACTCCTAAAAAAGCTACATCGGGTCAGTGACTTGGGTGGTCAGGCTACAATGGTCTCTGAATTACTGCAGCTAAAACTACTCCCATGGAATATCCCAGGCACTAAACCTGCTGTTTGTCTGCAAAGCACCTGTTTGACATCACCTGTCTTTAAGCTAAGTTAGCAGAGGAAATGCAGATATTCAAAAGTGCAATGCCACTTGCATTCAAGTCTTTCCTAATATGATCCTTGCTGTCATGTATTTCTCATTCTGTAATTCCTCTTTCTGGGCTGGTGCAGGCCTGCCTGTGCCCTGAAAACAAGAACTTGGAGGGATGAGGCTCCAGCTGCTCTCAGAGATCTTGTACTTATGGATAGAGAAGACAGATGCCCAAAGCCCTTCTCCACATGGTACAATGCAAACAGTTCTCTGACAGGGTATTTCCCTGACCTCCAGCCTATAGGATACTTGGGATAAGGGTTTCCAGGAGCTGAGATGGACACTCAAGTCTCCCCACAGCTAGATGGGTGTAACCCCAATCCCTTGCAGCCGCACAAGAAATAAAAGGTTTTTATTCCAGACCTCTGGGCTGTGCCCAGCCCCACTTAGAGGGGCCATACTCCCTACCTGTCCTCAGCTGGAGATTGTCATGGTGTAGGAAACACAAGTAAGAGATTCGGTTTTTAAGGAAAATAGAGAATGTTTGGTGTATTCACGGGTATTTTTCATTCTCTCTCACTCTTTCCATGCAAAGCTGTCTCGGCAGACATGTGACAGAACCTCTTGGGCTTTGTCCATGTATGACCGTTGTTTGTATTTGAAAAAATAATCCCAGAAATGTTGTGCCTAGTTCACATGATCTATTGCTTCAGGATAAGATTTTCTGGAAGGCTGGGAGATCCTCCAGGATCAAAGCAGCCTAGCAAAGCAAGGTGCTGTTATCTTTACGTCTGCAGTCGCCTTACCTTCCCCAGAGGGACAAGTTATTGTGCATGCAGTTTGTGTCTGGGGGCACTACATTCTGCAGAAATGCCACTTATTACTGCATTGCTTTTCATCTGCAGAGGGGAAAAGTGATATGAAAATGCCTGGAGGAGCAGGAATGTGGTAATATGAATCTCATTTTACTATGCCTAAAAGAACCTCATGCAGACAAGGAGTTGATAAAAGAGAGTCAACACTGAATAAAAATCCCCAATTAGAGCCCTATCAAAAGCAGCACTTCCATGGTGAAGTGGGTTAGCTCTCCCTGATTTAGAGAAGCCTGTGCTAGTGTGTGCTTGCTTGGCTTTTTTATGACCTGTCTGTACCTCTCCCATCTTGAAGTTGTGGCTTTCATTCCAGGTACCTCCATGCCACTTCCAGCAGCTGAATGGCCAAAAACTGGTGTGGTGCTGGGTAACTGGGCAGAGGTGCTGCAAGGAGGGCACTGGAACTCCCCAGTCCCAAGATACAGAGTTTTTTTGCCATCAAGTGATGGCAACTCATAGCAGTTTGTTATCACTTTAAATGGAAACATCAGTCAGCCCTGAAGCTGATAGAAAGCTGATGGTGCTCAGCAGCTCAGCTCTGGCTCGTGGCAGTCTGGAGGCAGAAGTCTCGTTTTCAGGCTGGGTTTAGAAAGCAGCAGATGGGTGGAGAGAGGGAGGGAGGGCTTGTAGCTGCTGCTGTGGGGCTCAAGGTGCTGGGGAGGGCTGGAAGGCTCCAGTTTGTGAGGGTTGTCTGGTCCCCACGGGCTGGGGCACAGCCCAGGTTTGCACCAGCCACCACACCCTTGTGCAGAGGGAGGTGTTTAAGAGCATCCCCAGCTGAGCAAGGGGCTTTTGCTGGAGGCTCAGTCTGGGGCCTGGCACCGCTCCTTTGGTCCCAGCTGCCTTTGGTCCCCACACTGGCACTGTGTGTCAGCTGCTTTTCTCACTCCTTGCACTGCTGAAACCTGTGGGGCAATTCCTCAGGCAGGGATGTGAAGTTGCAAGTTCACTTTCACCCCTTCTGCCCTGGAGTCTGTCCTTGCACTCTGGTGGGCTTCAGATTGATTTGCTTTGCTTTTTCCATCCCACTGCATTTAAGGGGTACAGCACAAACAGTTTTTGCAAACCCATTCTCTGTGCACCCATCCCCTCAGATGAGGTGAATCTTTTCCCCACAGAGACCTCCTTGCACAGAGCCTTATCAGCAGAGGCTGACTGATAAACCAGGGCAGTGCCACTGGGGGCTGAGTTACGTGCATCGTGGCCACACACACGTGTGCACACACATTCCTGCCAAGCAGGAGGCAGCAGCGAAGCTTCCAATGATTTGGAAGGGACCTGGAGGGCTCTCAGGGAAGAGCTGGGCTTTTAAGAACCCCTTTGCATTCAGCCTCTTCCTCCAGGTAACAGTTTATTTCCAACATCTGATTTTCCTCTCAGTACATTCATGACACCTGCTCTGACAATTATTTCTGATTTCATCTAGTGTGAATTTTGGCTGGGCCATTTATAACCTGTCACAAAGTGCCATAGATCCTGCTGTCACAGTGAGCACACACCTGATTTATTTGCCATGCCTCTATTAGGAAAATACTAGTTTACATTTAGAGGGGGGAAGGTTATATTTTTTCCTTCATCCTCTCAAATTTTATCACAGCACCATCAAAACTAAGGGCTGAAAGGGATTTCTGAAAGTCATCCAGCCCTGGGGCAGAGCCAGGACAGACTGAGCATCTAAACCCCTTTGGACTCTCCTTGGCCTCAGTGTAAGGGCACAGCCACACAGTCACAGCATCACAGGGTAACCCCTGCTCTGTACTGGCAATTTGCAGGGTTTGCCTCACCTTGGGGGCTCCAGGGCAGACCTCCCTTTGTACCAGCAAAGTCTTCATTTTACTGAGTGTCTGAAGTAAATATTCCTCCCTCAAATGTGCTCCTGAAGGGGAGGTTTCACTGGAAATGTTTGCTGTCTTGAGATAAGGCAAAAGCAGCGTGCACCTCTGCATGTGCGTGGTCCTGGTGGTCTCAGGGCTGTGGGAGCAGAGGCTCAGCGCTGTTTGGTGCTCTTGGGAGTTGCTGGGTGAGCAGATGTGTCAGGAGGGAGATCTCCCTGGAGGGAAGGGTGCTCCCAGCCCTTCATCTCCGTCAGCCCAGCAGGACCACTCTTGTCAGTGACAGACACACTGACAGACACGTGGTCATGGCACCAGTGGGATGTCCTCAGCATCCAGCAGAGAGCAGCCAGGGAGTGGCTCCCACGTCAGGGCCTGTATGGAGAGATTGGTGCCCGTGGTACCACTGCCTCCATGCCAAAACACAAATCTCCTTCTGCCCACGGCAGGATGAAGCTGTTTAGAACAGCCACGGTGCTCCTGATAAGGAGTGCATCTTCTTTACAGTCGCCAGGTTTCCAAGCAGATGTATTTTGTAGTTTCTACAACAGCTGGGTGGGAAGCTGTGTGTTGCCAGCATTACTGCTGTGTGAATTCCTTTTTCAGATGTTTATTTGTTTTGCCAGTGTCCTCAATGTGTCCTTTCTATGGGTGTAGCTCTAGTGCCAATAAAAACCTCCCAAAATTTCAGCAAGGGCATCTGATCCTATATTAGGTTGAAGGAATAATGAGTGTTTTTCAACTGGTACTTGAACTGAAAACTTAATCCTGATTTATATCCTCCTTTTCAAGCCCTGTGCCTTTCCTCCTTCCCTGAGAGGGGTGGCATGGCTCTGCTGTGGCATCAGTCAGTGGCTCAGGACATCAGGGGAACGTGTCTGGAGGACACATGTGTTGGTGATCCCAGGAATCTTTTCCTGGAGTTGGTCCAGGGCAGACATTCACTCTTTTCTAAAGCAATGTCCTGCAAAAAGTGGAGTCCTGGGGAAGGCTGTGACATGTGGACAGGAGTAAAGTTAAGGGGGAGCAGTTGTTTCAGTCTGCTGACTCTTCCTTTAGTCCGTGGAAATGAACCACTGGGTGTTGCTTTCCCTCTCTTCTGCAGTTTCAGGATCAAGAACATTTCTTGATCTGCAATTTAGTATCTACACAGAGTGCTCGCTGAGGGAGGAGGCTCTGCAGTCTGAGGCACGCTTAGCAAAGTATAGAAATGTGGGGAGGGGAAGAAAATCCCTGAAGGCATCACTTGTACAACTACGCAACACAAAAATTCACGCCACTTCAATAAAGTATACACAAACAGTTCACAGTCTGTCTTCAACCCTAGCTGCTCTGCTGTGATTTCTAAATAGAATATGATTAATGTTAAAAATAATCCAATATATGAATTCTGTCTTTTGGATTGTTTTTAGCAGGTCAAAGGCCATTATTGCAGTAATTGAATAATCCCACAGCCCTTTGCTCCAGACATTCACTATGGAAACTAAGCAGTGAGGACTGACTATTCTATTTTCCAGTCATCCAGACAGCATTTTAATGGGAAAGAAAAATCTGATGCAGTTAAAAGCCCCTCTAAAAGCAGATTATGGGGAAAAAATAGATGCTCAGATGAGATGTAGGCTGGTGATTCACTTCAAAATACTGTAATTGTTAAAGACACTGATAATCACTTTGGCAGGAATGCAAAGACATATAAATGCTTTTTACTCCGTGTTCTCTAGATTGAAAGACAAGGGGGAGGGCTGTTTTCTTTCCATTAGACCAGTGAAAAACACATATTTCTAAAGCAGAAATCAGAGTTTGTTCTGAGAGTGTTTTAAGACTCTCAGATGAAAAATACTCTGCTGTTAGAAATGTTGCATGTCATATTTAGACAACAATGTTTATTAATTATGGGATAGAATCATCTAATGACTCCAGCTGAGATTGTGACATAGTGTACCAAGTATTATATACACATCATACAGCGAGGTGTAAGCACAGCCAGGGACACCTCAAATCTAAGCAGACTTGTAATTGAACACTGTTTATTTCACCTGTTTTTACATCCTTGCAAACCCATTGACCCCAGCTGAGATGCTCTTGATTTACCTCAACTTTGGAGGGAGGCAAACCATAGGCAAATTTTGGGGTTTTTTTCTGAGAAGGGGGCAGGGGAAAGGTAACTTATTTGTCTGAAGTCACAGGAGGAATCTATGGAAAAGGTGGCATTGACTCTGGATAGTGTCCTGGATGCATAAGACTGTTTTCCTCCTGTAAGAAACATCCTAAGCTCATTTCCAGATGAGTGAGAGTTAGCCAGGAACACCCAGGTGTGTTTGGTGGGGAGTCTCAGCACTTCTCCTCCAGCCCCCTGGAGCTGTCACTGGTGTCCTGGTGGGTTCACATCCCTGTAGTCCTTTCACAACCACCACAAAGGACTCTGCAGATCTTGAGGGACCCAGGGAAGGCAAGTGCAGAGTGAAATGCAGGTATGAGGCACGATGCAAACCTTTGACCACACAGGGCTGCCAGTGTGGCACCCGCCAGGCTGGTTACTGAGCCAGCCAGGCTTGGCTGCTAAAATCATAATGGCATTTGGTGGCAGAACTTAACCTTTAGGAGCCCAGCAGCTGCTCCCCAGGCCCTCTGAGAGGCCAAGCAGTCAGCATGTGAGATCCCAGATTTGAAGCATTGCAGATTCATTTTTTTATGCATCTTCAATAACCTAAAAAAAGCTGGAGGTCTGCTAAAGGTGCAGCTGCATTACTGGGAGAGAACCATTTCAGATCTGGCACAGGGAAAAGCACATGTTTAAAAGACAAGCCTATCAGTCTTTAATGAGGTTATATGGGGACTGAGTGGTCATCTCATCATTGAGTAATCCTTAATGCAACGTGCTCTGAATCTATAATTAAAGCAGCTTCCACCTTTATCTCGCATGATAAATCTTGATTTCTCCCAGTTCTTGCAAAACCTCTCTCTGTCTTAAAGGTACACCTGCTGTGTCTATGAGCCTTGAAAGGACTCATCCTGAGTAGCCTAGTGGCGCTCTGAAGGGCTCACTTGGAGCTGGGAATGAGAAACTCACATCCAAAGTGTTTCCTTCTGAATGAGTTTCAGCAAAATAAACCAGGTTTCAACAGAAAGAACCTTTATCAGTTATTACCCACTGTCTCCTGCTGCAGTGAGGCTCCTGCCTGCTCACACTATATGTGGAGAAAATCTTCCCTGCTTCTTCTTCAAAAACTCCTTTCTCAACCCAGAGGCCCTTCAGATCTCCCAGGAGGCTCCTTGCCTTCTCCCCATTGAAGTGGCTCCCGCCTGAGTCATTGCAAAACTCTCCAACAGCACCTGTTGCTGGAAAAAAGCAACTCAAGGCAAAAATAACTCCCTATATTTCTAGAAATTACAACTTGGAAGCACTCACTCAGGCTTAATGGATGCCAAGATACCCTCAGGGATAAGAGAAAGAAAAAACCTATAGGTCTTAAAGAGCAAATTCTCACAGAGCAAAGGTGCCAGACCTCTGCCTCTTTCTTGGGCAACTGTGAAATTGTTCTAAAAGCACAATAAAGAACATTGTTGGGTAATTGCCCTGTGGCCCAGGCACTGACCAACCATTTGGCATTTTCTGTCAGTTCCTTTCAGTGCCCCAGTGTGATTTGAGCAAGTTGCTCAGATTAAACTTCCTCTCTCACACAGGTACCCGATTCCCACCAGTTAGGTCAGAATCTGCCAAGGACTCTGCAGAAGTGCAGCTCACCTCAAGGCCCAGCCTGTGCAGTGCTGCCTCTCTCCTGATGACTCTCTGGCTTATTTAGACACATTGGGACTGGGTGACAGACACTGTCTTCTCTGCAGCATCCAGCAAAGGAGATTTCCTGCTTCAGCCTGGCTCTGACACACCTTGGACAACAGCACAGTCGAGATAAACTGCAGGTGGTGGCAAAGCTTTCGTGTCCACACAAGAAGTGCAGGGACCACTTTATCTCCTTGCAGCAGATAACCTAAATCAGCCCTGGTTTTCCCCCAGACACTGAGCTGGACATGTGCACCAGGCAGTTTCCACAGGGCAGTAATTCATTTAATCACGCAGAGCAGAGCAATGTGGATCGCTGGCTCAGCACAAACGTGTCAAGGGCTTCTCCTGAAGCAGCAGCAGCATTCAGGCTGTGGCTGTGGGAACTCTGTTGTCTTCACTGAGAGCTCAGAACTGGTGTGATTTCACAGCACCTCGTGTTTGCAAAATGAGAGGCATTTGAAGGCAGGTGAGCTGAGAGCATCTTTCTAAACATGCCAAGTGTTTTCCAAATAACTCCTGAGAGCTGCAGCCAAGTGCAGCTGAGCTCTCTCTGCCTGCCCTGGGAGAAGGCTTTCTGTGCATGTTCCTGCTGCCCAGGTCCTTTAGGTGGCACCCAACAGGTGGGGAGGGCTCAGCCCTGGGGTCTGGGTGGTCCACGGTACAAAATACAGACTTTTCATTTCGGAGTGAGACCACAGCATGGCCATCCTCCTCTCTTCACTGTGCCCAATTCCTGCACAAATCCCAGGCTGGCAAAGCTGGAGGAGCATCTTGGTATGGTCTGGGTTTAGAAAACTGCTGCTGAGGGGACATTTAGGTGGTGAGTGCACAAAGGGAGCCCCACAGTCTGTTAGTCCTGACTGTGGCCCTTCACAGGCCTGCTGGGGAGGGTCTGGAGGGAAGGTGTCCACTTGAGGGTGGCATTTGGGGAATTTGCCAGGGCAATGCAAAAAAAACCAAGCCCTCCTCCCACAAACAAACAAACAAACAAACAAACAAACCAAAAAACAAAACCCAAAAAATCCCCCAAAAAACCCAACCAACCAAAAACTCCAAAACCAAAACAAAAAACCCCCCAAACAAACCAAAACAAAATAAATCAAACCAAACCAAACCAAACCAAACCAAACCAAACCAAACCAAACCAAACCAAACCAAGAAAAACCCAACCCCCTAAAAAAAGCCCTAGAAAACCAAATAAAAACAAAAGGAGAGTTGAACATTTTCAGCAAAGGTTGCATTTTGTTACTCTAACAAATAAAGCTCAATGCAAACAGACCCCACAACAATACTTTTGCACTTCAATCTTAGTGAAATTAATGGAAATTAGGTATTAAGCAGATAAATTGATTTCTGGCTCTAACCCTAATTTTTGTAATATGCCCAATGCCCTGTTAGGAAGAAAAACTCATTCAGTGTCACAGAGCCTCTGAAACAGAGGTGACTGATGTGTTGGTAAATTGGAAATGCAATTCACTCCATCTTCAGCTAGAGAGCTGTGTCCTGCATCTGACATTGCTTCATAATATTAATGTTTTCCTTTTTCTTTTTTGGAGATCATGTTCCCAGAGAATTTGAGTCACAAATAAATCAAGCTGTCTTACGTGTCAGTTCAACTTTTTCTTATTAAATTGAACATCTACTGGAAGTTAGAGTTTTAGGACTGAGCTTTCAAATTAATGCAAAGCTTGATCTAGTCTTATACTGCTACCAGTGGAAAGGAGTAAAGCTCCCTCTGACTGGCAGCCAACAGCCACTTAAATTAAGGAAGAATCAAAACTTTTGCCAGTTTCACAAAATGTCAACAGATCAGTCTGAATTGTGAATTAGGAATGCTGAGCTTAAGTAGAAAAAAACAGACAAAAAATGGACAAAACTGGATCTCCAGTTTAGGTGCNAAAAACCAAGCCCTCCTCCCACAAACAAACAAACAAACAAACAAACAAACCAAAAAACAAAACCCAAAAAATCCCCCAAAAAACCCAACCAACCAAAAACTCCAAAACCAAAACAAAAAACCCCCCAAACAAACCAAAACAAAATAAATCAAACCAAACCAAACCAAACCAAACCAAACCAAACCAAACCAAACCAAACCAAACCAAGAAAAACCCAACCCCCTAAAAAAAGCCCTAGAAAACCAAATAAAAACAAAAGGAGAGTTGAACATTTTCAGCAAAGGTTGCATTTTGTTACTCTAACAAATAAAGCTCAATGCAAACAGACCCCACAACAATACTTTTGCACTTCAATCTTAGTGAAATTAATGGAAATTAGGTATTAAGCAGATAAATTGATTTCTGGCTCTAACCCTAATTTTTGTAATATGCCCAATGCCCTGTTAGGAAGAAAAACTCATTCAGTGTCACAGAGCCTCTGAAACAGAGGTGACTGATGTGTTGGTAAATTGGAAATGCAATTCACTCCATCTTCAGCTAGAGAGCTGTGTCCTGCATCTGACATTGCTTCATAATATTAATGTTTTCCTTTTTCTTTTTTGGAGATCATGTTCCCAGAGAATTTGAGTCACAAATAAATCAAGCTGTCTTACGTGTCAGTTCAACTTTTTCTTATTAAATTGAACATCTACTGGAAGTTAGAGTTTTAGGACTGAGCTTTCAAATTAATGCAAAGCTTGATCTAGTCTTATACTGCTACCAGTGGAAAGGAGTAAAGCTCCCTCTGACTGGCAGCCAACAGCCACTTAAATTAAGGAAGAATCAAAACTTTTGCCAGTTTCACAAAATGTCAACAGATCAGTCTGAATTGTGAATTAGGAATGCTGAGCTTAAGTAGAAAAAAACAGACAAAAAATGGACAAAACTGGATCTCCAGTTTAGGTGCAGAGGACTGAACTCGTGGTACTTCTACTTTTATGTGTTTGTCAAAACAATGTTGAAAAGCGCCTCTGCTTAAATAACTTAAATGCTCAGTAAAGTACTAGCAACCCTTGATATTTTTTCTTTAATGTAGGCTTTTCTTTGTTGGTTTGCTTACACCAGAATTCCAGCTTGAAATCAATTGCATTTTTGCTCTATACTGAATGAACTTGCAATCTTCTGGCTTACTGGGAACTCTTGTGTATGTTGTCTCAAGTAATGAAAAAAGAATTTAATACCAGTCTTAATTATTATTTAATTATTATGTATATGCAAATTATATATATATATAAAATTGGATTTTAATTTCATTATAATAGCCTTTACTAGCCCTGTAGGTAACACACACTATGAGTAGGCTTCAAAGCATTTCACAAAGGGAGTAAATATATAATTAGCACTGCTTTACAAATGGGGAAACTGAGTCAGGAGCTGGCTTGGCCAGAAGAAGGCAAAAGCTTAGCACCAGGAGCTGCACATCAGTCCCCTGGGCCCAGCTCCATGCCCAGGGTTGGCCAGAATCTCTGGTATCTTCCTGACAGCATGGGCTAAACTGGGTATTTGGGAGCTGTAATTCCTTTTTTCAAACCCTGCTTCTTCCCTGCAAAATCCTAGACAACATCCACCTCCAAAAAGAAAAGACATTAGGCAATAATGCTANACAGGCCTGCTGGGGAGGGTCTGGAGGGAAGGTGTCCACTTGAGGGTGGCATTTGGGGAATTTGCCAGGGCAATGCAAAAAAAACCAAGCCCTCCTCCCACAAACAAACAAACAAACAAACAAACAAACCAAAAAACAAAACCCAAAAAATCCCCCAAAAAACCCAACCAACCAAAAACTCCAAAACCAAAACAAAAAACCCCCCAAACAAACCAAAACAAAATAAATCAAACCAAACCAAACCAAACCAAACCAAACCAAACCAAACCAAACCAAACCAAACCAAGAAAAACCCAACCCCCTAAAAAAAGCCCTAGAAAACCAAATAAAAACAAAAGGAGAGTTGAACATTTTCAGCAAAGGTTGCATTTTGTTACTCTAACAAATAA
Organism: Notiomystis cincta; assembly: GCA_013398075.1. Taxonomy (NCBI): domain Eukaryota; kingdom Metazoa; phylum Chordata; class Aves; order Passeriformes; family Notiomystidae; genus Notiomystis; species Notiomystis cincta. The sequence continues at coordinate 12,151 of VZRX01007998.1, read as the reverse complement.
AGCTCAATGCAAACAGACCCCACAACAATACTTTTGCACTTCAATCTTAGTGAAATTAATGGAAATTAGGTATTAAGCAGATAAATTGATTTCTGGCTCTAACCCTAATTTTTGTAATATGCCCAATGCCCTGTTAGGAAGAAAAACTCATTCAGTGTCACAGAGCCTCTGAAACAGAGGTGACTGATGTGTTGGTAAATTGGAAATGCAATTCACTCCATCTTCAGCTAGAGAGCTGTGTCCTGCATCTGACATTGCTTCATAATATTAATGTTTTCCTTTTTCTTTTTTGGAGATCATGTTCCCAGAGAATTTGAGTCACAAATAAATCAAGCTGTCTTACGTGTCAGTTCAACTTTTTCTTATTAAATTGAACATCTACTGGAAGTTAGAGTTTTAGGACTGAGCTTTCAAATTAATGCAAAGCTTGATCTAGTCTTATACTGCTACCAGTGGAAAGGAGTAAAGCTCCCTCTGACTGGCAGCCAACAGCCACTTAAATTAAGGAAGAATCAAAACTTTTGCCAGTTTCACAAAATGTCAACAGATCAGTCTGAATTGTGAATTAGGAATGCTGAGCTTAAGTAGAAAAAAACAGACAAAAAATGGACAAAACTGGATCTCCAGTTTAGGTGCAGAGGACTGAACTCGTGGTACTTCTACTTTTATGTGTTTGTCAAAACAATGTTGAAAAGCGCCTCTGCTTAAATAACTTAAATGCTCAGTAAAGTACTAGCAACCCTTGATATTTTTTCTTTAATGTAGGCTTTTCTTTGTTGGTTTGCTTACACCAGAATTCCAGCTTGAAATCAATTGCATTTTTGCTCTATACTGAATGAACTTGCAATCTTCTGGCTTACTGGGAACTCTTGTGTATGTTGTCTCAAGTAATGAAAAAAGAATTTAATACCAGTCTTAATTATTATTTAATTATTATGTATATGCAAATTATATATATATATAAAATTGGATTTTAATTTCATTATAATAGCCTTTACTAGCCCTGTAGGTAACACACACTATGAGTAGGCTTCAAAGCATTTCACAAAGGGAGTAAATATATAATTAGCACTGCTTTACAAATGGGGAAACTGAGTCAGGAGCTGGCTTGGCCAGAAGAAGGCAAAAGCTTAGCACCAGGAGCTGCACATCAGTCCCCTGGGCCCAGCTCCATGCCCAGGGTTGGCCAGAATCTCTGGTATCTTCCTGACAGCATGGGCTAAACTGGGTATTTGGGAGCTGTAATTCCTTTTTTCAAACCCTGCTTCTTCCCTGCAAAATCCTAGACAACATCCACCTCCAAAAAGAAAAGACATTAGGCAATAATGCTAATTATTATTATGATGATGATGATGATGATGATGATGATGATGATGGCAAAATGTTCTGTCTCTGGCAATCATTCAGACAAGACGTTGTCATGGAAGGCTGGAACACCTTTAGTCACCTCTCTAGGTGTTAAAACAACACCTCTGAAGGGACAGTCCCAGTCCAAACCAGTGTCCCACTTGTGGGCTGGGACATCACTGGGATCCTTCCTGGCCACTCTGCTGCAGCTGCTGCTCAGCCCTGCAGACAGGCACAGGGAGAGCTCACCGTGGTACTGCCAGGTCATCACACCAAAGAGATCAGCAGATCTGGATTGCTGCAAGAAATGTGTGGGTGAGGAATTAATCCTTGCTTAATTTGCTGCTAATAACTCCCTAGCTGTAACACAGCTCAGAGCCAGCACTACTCTGCACAGTTTGGGACCCTAAGAGAGCAGAAATGCATGTCTAAACCACAGTGTGATCCAAAAGGTATAAAAAAGAGATGTGTTTATAAGGAAAAGGAAGCTATAAAAGAAGGGATTGTAATGAATAACTGAGTATATATATAAAAATATGTATATAAAAGAGGTAAAGAGCTTGACTGTGGCAGTCTTTTCCAACAGAATTGGTTTTGTGATCCCTGACTAGAAGGTTGTTGTTGATAATTTCTGTCATCATAATACTCACCAAAAAAAGAGACTGAAATATTATTTTCTTCCCTTTACTCTTAAAAAAATCACATTTTTTCCTATGTACCAGTGAGATGACAGGGCATTCTCTGGAAGAGAGAGAGAGAGACGTAGTTCAAATAAATTAAAAAGGAATAGGAAAAGTATGGAGTAAAGATATGTTTGAATGAGTCATACATACACTGTCAGGAGAGATGAAGTTACAAAGAAAAGTTGGCATGTTTGTGAAATTTCCTGCCCAGATTGTGCCAGCAGAACTCACATATGGGCTTTTGGAACTGCAGCAACCCTCATGTGTCCATGCCAGAGGCTTTTGTCCGTGCAGCAGCCTCTCTGCTGCCCTGAACCATCCTCCTGGTGCCAGGCCAGAGCAGAGGGTGGCTGCAGGCTCTCTGCAGGCAACGTGTGAAATGTGACCCGGGACTTCAAAGTAATTTTTGTTATTCTGGGAAGGTGAGAACTGAGGGAAAGGTGTTTCATGCCATTCTGTTTAAAGACCCACAACACAGAGCAGTGCACTGCAGAGTAGGATCCCTGGACTGGAACCCTGGCTTGCTTTGGACAAGACCCTCAATAGTCTCATGCAAAGGATGCTGTCCTGGAGCACTCCTGGATGAAAAAGACATTTATGTTGTTATTACCTTCCTTTAGCATTTCTGAATGTGTGCCATGGGTGGGTCATGTCCAGCAGACTCTGCTCCAAGTGGAGTATTTATCAGTTATAAGTGTGGCAGCATGAATAGGAAATTATCCCAACTCCCTCACAGCCAAAGTGCCTGGGAGTGGGAGGCTGAGTGAAGAACACAGTGCAGGCAAGACCCAGTGCAGAAAACCTCCCTGCTGCTCCACTCACAGCCCCACTGTGACCGGGAACAGCTCTGCTCTCCCTCAGCTTTTCCTGTGCTCCTGCCCATGGGCACCTTGGTTCCCACCACAGAGGTCCAGAACTTCCTTGTCCCTGGAGCTCTTTTGTTGCCCAGTTGTTGTGAAAAGTTCAGAGAGGTTGCCTTGTGCACTCACCTCTCCCAAGAGCACAGGAATCATGGAATCACAGAACAGACAGGATAAGAGTGATAGAGTTCAGGGGTAATGAGAAGAGAAAATCTCCCTGGGATGCTATCAGGTAATTTAAGAAGTCTGAACATTCCATCACATTACTGCTGCCTTGCTTTCCCTGTAGCAATTACTGACGAGACCCTAAACTCATTTAACACAGAGAAATACACAAGTGAGCAGCCCACAAAGAGCTGTAGGATCCAGCCCTGGGTGGATGGGCTCTGGGGAGCCTTTGGTGCTCCCCCAGGGACCAGGTGAGGTGCTGGCCACGCTGCCCCAGTCCTGTCATTGCTGTCAGGGGCAGCCCAGGCTCTCTGTTAACAGCAATGAGGACTCCCTGTTTTCCAGCACTGGCAAGGAGCTGGGCTGTGCCCTGAGGAAAGCTCTGAGTCTCTTGAGACTGGATGAGGGAAGCTACAGGCAGCCCTGGAAAGCTTCACGAGGCTCAGAGACCAATTGTGGAACCTTTGTTGCTTGGTGCTGGGAAAAAGGAAGGGAAAAAAATACAGAGAGAAACAAAATTAATGTAATGTTTTTCCCAAACTACAACTACTACAACTTCCAGGGTCAGGACAGAAGGTCAGAAACTCTTTCTTCTTGCACAGCCCTTTCTCATCTCTCTGCCCTCCCTAAGAACATTCCATAAATCTCTTGAGGAAGACTCCACAGGTGTAAATACCTTAACTCCCTTGGCTTTGGGTGGAGATGGGGATATTGCTGATTTGAACCAGCTGAGGCTCAAGTGTCTCTGAGCCCAGAATATTTTGACCTGAGAATAAAATACCATCCCAAACATGAGTGCACCTCAGGAACAGCATAACAGGTGAATGATGTTCTGAAAAATCTGATTTTCAGCAGTAGTTACATCACCTGCATTTGTTATTCTTCATCCATTTCTAAAATCTAAATTCCAGGATGTCTCTGTTCCACTGCTAGCTAGTGGGAAGCCTGTGTGTCTCAGTGAGATGTTATTCATTCCAAGTGAATACACTTGTTAGCTTTTCTAATTACCCTCCTCCTGTTCTCACATAAAAATGACTCAAAAAAAGCTGTATTTCCTGGAACAGTCATTGACAGCATGTTTACCATCTTTAATTGATCACTCATCACAAACTCCTTCTCTGCCATAACCACTCAATATTTCAGGGCCAGGCCAAGAACTCACATTAAGTGGAGAATTTTTGCAGAGTGTGTCTCCAAGAGAAGAGGAGCCCTTTGAAAGGTTGAATGCTGGGGTCTGCAGCACTCCCAGTCTTGGCTGGAGGCTGAGGTGCTGCAGGCAGGAGTGTGGGACACTGCAGCAGCCCTCAGCAGACATGGGACTTCTGGCTCAGCCAGGCTTTGGAACTGGAAGCTGGAGGAAATGGGAGCAGTCCTAGTCAGAAGGTGATTACAGCAACTTGTGTTCCTCTTCCCACCCAGTACTCCCCTGGGAATTTTTTGAATCTTCAGTAAAATCATGGTTCAATGAAAGAATAGAATGGTTTTCTTCGTTTATTGTCTTCCTCTCCAAGTTCCATCATGGCCAGATTGGTGGACTTGGGATGGAAAAGCAGAGAAAGAGGAACAGCCACACAAAATCTAAACACATGAAAAATGCAAATAGTCTTGAAACACCAGGAAATTTCTCATTCTACATGAAAATGGAATAAAGCTGTTGTTTGCAAATTGAGAATGCTGAGCAAGTTAATAAACAACCGTAGCTTTTGTGGTATTTGAAAAGTAATCTCTTGTTTCAAAACCACTGCTCACTGAGAATACTTCAGGTTCTTACCATAATTTGCCATCCAGATTCCTATAACACAGAATGTTCCTGGGTGTGAGCTGAGTAAACTCAGGAAGGTGGGATGTGGGATATTTGGAAACACAAGCTGTTCCTGGCCCTGCATGGCTGGAGCATCACCCATGGCTGCAGCCCCAGTGTGGACACGACCCCTTGGTGGCAGGGGCTGAGCAGCAGGGTGGCCTGGCCCAGGGTGCACATCCCACTGCACTGGGCCTCCATCCAGGGCAAGGATGTGTGCCTGGTGGGGTGATGCTGCCCTCAGCCATGCAGGGCTCAGAGAGCTCAGGAATTGTGATGAATCAGCCCAGAGCCACCGTGTGATTGTGCACAGCATGGTATTTCATTAGAGTAATTTACTGTCATTAAAACAGGTAGTGAGCAGCAGGACTTCCCAATCCATCCATTTCTGGGTAGCCTGTAAAGCCCTTTGTGGCCAGTGGCAATAATCACCCATGGCTAGCTGTGTGGGGGTGTTGTAAAACAAACCTTTGCACGTGGGGACCTGCCCTGAGCTGCTTTTGAGGAGGAGGTTCAGAGCACTGGTGTGCAGTGAGATGTGAGGGAGCCAGGCAGGGTGGCAGAGCACAGCACATCCAGCACGGAGAGAGGAGCTGGGAGCCCCAGGACAGGCACTTCCTTTGGCAGGGCTGCACAGCTTCCCAGGAAGATGCTGCTGCAGGAGCAGCACTGCTGCAGCCCAGCTGCACAGCTCCCAGTCCTATAGCCTGCACAGCCTGTGCCCATTCTGGGTCCCTGCACAGTGTCTGTCACACAGATGGGCTCACACTTTGTCACCAACATCACACAGGTCTTGCACAGCTGAGCTCCTCGTGTTTCAGCTCTTTGGTAAATACAGGGGGCTGTAGGATATATACTTTGCATGGGAGTTTTGAGATTAAACCCATCAAAACTCAGGGTGCTGCTCAAAGGAAGCCTTGTAAGTCCCATCTATATTTTCTGAATTGTGTTTAATTCGATTCAGGTCTTACCTGAATAGAGTTCAGAGAGAAGGTGGTTTAATGTAAGAAATTTCCCAGCAAGGACAAGCTGCAGCTGCTGATCCTGTGTACCCTGGTGCTGAGGAGTGGTGTGTTCCAGCTGTACAAGCAACATGAACATTTTCACTGTGCATTTAGCAGATCCCACCTGAAATCCCTGTGAATACATTGTAAAAGTGGAAGGGGATATCCTTTGATCCACAACTGAAGTTCCCTGCCATTTTCCTGCCTCTCTGGCTGCCAGTCAGCCCCTCACCTGGCGGCCAAATGACCCCTTTGCCACAGATCCCTGGTGAATCCATCAACAATTTAAATTCCCCTTGCACTATGAATCAAGCACACGGCTGTCTGCTCCTGCTGGACTTGGCTTTGCCCCTGGTTTATCCCAGAGCAGCCAGGCCACTCTGAAGATCAAACTAGTCAGCCCAGCACTGCCCCTTAATCATCACCCAACAAAGAGCTGAATGCCTCCCTCCCTCCCTCCTCCTCCCCTCTGTGCCTCCCCACATCAATAGCTCCTGAGCAGCTGACTTTAGCATAATGCAGTGATCCAAACACAAGCAGACACAGCGGGATTTACTGGAAGATGTCGTCTCTCACAATCCATTATTTATAGCAGTGCTTTATGATTAAACCTGAAGCCATTAGAAAGGCAAAAGCTCAGGCTGGAACTGTGTCAGCTTACTCAGATGCACACAGGCATGGCCACACCAGAAAAAGCATGTTTCCCTGAGCTGCCTGTGGGATATGTAGGGAAAGGGTAAGCAAGCAAACAAGATGACAGTCTAAGGCTTCAGGGATGGAATCTGATCTTGTGGGAAGGCACCACAGTTTGTGTGGGTAGTGCTGGGGCTGTTTGTGTGGCCAGCTTGTCTGCACAGACCTGGCTGGAGGTGCAGCACCCTCCCTCTCCCTGGCCTGGGTGCAGGTGCTCTCTGGGGAGGTGCCCCAAATCCCTCTGGCACATCCACACTCTGGTGTCCTCCCCTAGGCCTCAGCCCCAGCAGTGAGCTCTGCAACACTCCCTCCCTCCCTCAGTTATGTATGGATGTTTTCAAAATCCTAAGGCTTAATGCTGCTGCTGCAGCATCTACAGGAGCTCCTCTGAGGACCCCCCTGTGGAGCTGTCAGCCACAGCTGCAGCTGCAGCAAACATGCAGGCAGCAATACTGATAATATCCAGAGCACCCAGGATGCACCTAAGTCCTGGCCAGTGCAGTCCTGAGGTGGTTTGGGTGCAGCTGCCTCTGTGAGGGAGCACAAGGGGAGCCCACGGTCCCTTGGGGAGATGCTGACAAGTGTGATGGCAAAGCAAAACATCCCTCCGGGAGGGCCTCGGCTTGGTCATCACCCTGCCAGCCCTCCCTGCCAGTGGAGGGTTGTGGGGGGCCAAAACCCCTGCAGAGCTGCTCTTCAGCTGAACATCAGCCTGTGCTGACTGTTTGGGGCCAGTTTGTCAGAGCTTTCTCCTCCTGGAGGGCTGTTCTTCCCATACCACCAGGGACAAAACCGCACAGGTCGAGAGCGAAGGAAATACTCCTTGTGTAGCCTGATGAAAGCCTTCCCATCCCATTTAGCACAGGATCTCAGCTCGTGGGTGGAGCAGGGCTCTCAGCCAGCACTTGCCTTATTTAGGGGACAGCAGTGGAAGTCCCAGAGAAAATTTAAAACTGAGCCTCTCCAAGCCTTCTCCATGCATGGCTGCTCTCAATCCCAGTGAGCTGGAGGCATGGGATGCTTCATCCCACCCCACAGCAGGAGCTTCATCCAGCAGTGAATGGAGATGTCAGGACCCCCCAGAGGATCTGGAAGGGTCTGGGGGTGCAGGGGCAGAGAGGAACTGCAGGATTTCCCTCTCTCAGGTCTCAGCCCTGGCAGGCAGGCAGGGTTGAACACAAGCACACAAGGTACTACAGATAAAATTAACTCTACCCCCACCAAATTGAGCTTGCCCTCCAGCATGGTGAATTAGGAGGGACAGACAAGGAGAATGGAAAGAAGGAATTAAGGGGAAGGCCCCTTTCCTTCTCTAGAGAACAAGGGCTGGCAGCTGTAGAGCAGAGTTATCTGGCAGCTCCCTGCCATCCCCTGGGTTCTTGCAGGAGAGCTCATCTGCACTGGCTGCCAGGGCTCCACACCAGGCACAGCAGCAACAGTCTTCAGCGTCCTTCAAAAATGTTTGCAATGATGCTCTCCAGAGCCAGCCTTCTGGTATCCCTTGCTTTGACCCCTTCCTCACCCAGGAGCTGACCCTGAACTGTTCCATGGGCAGTTGGGGGTCAAAGGCCAGAAACTTCCAAACTCAGAAAGAAGAAAAATTATTTTCTCCACCAAAGAAGGTAGAGGGAGAAAAAAATAGCAACCAAACCCCCTGATGGCAGCAGTTTTCCAGGGCTGTGAATTAAGGGATCTCTCTGTGGCAGGAAGAACATCAGTATGGCAACTTTCTTCATTTCTGAAGAGTTAGAGTTGTAGGTTCATCACAGATTTTTTTCATGGCCATAGGTCAGTCTGTGACACTTCAATATTACAGCCCATGTTGTTTGGAGCATAAGACCTGTTTGGGCATCACAGTTCCCTTCCAACCCTGTATCAAATGTTCCCCCATGGATAATCCCCACATTGGCATAAGAAAAGTTCAGAGTTGGCATGGCTGGTGAAACACTTCACACTTTCTTCACAGAACCACTCGTGCAGCAGTGAACTCCTTCAGCCCAGCTCTGTGCTGGTGTAAATCAGGAGTAACAACACTGTGGTCCAGTGAGATAAACCCATGATGAGTAACAGATTCCCTTGGATTTCCTTATCTCTCTGCTGTGACCTGGCTGCTGAAATGTAACCTCAATCCATCACTTATGGGGGATAAATTCTTTTACCAAACTTCAAGCCTGGAGTCTGTCAGTCCCTGGCCATCAGGGTTAGGAGATTACTTTACACTGCCTGACCTCTGGCACTCTTTAAGGGCTCATCTAGAGCAACCACTATTTATAACAATTTAGTATTTTCATATTTCACACATGTGCTTTCATCTGGTGTGCAAAAGCCATAGTTTTCTTAAAACAGCTGTCTCATGGGGGGACAGTGGGCAGACTTTTTTCTGCACATCTATCACATTTCTTTGGTATAACCTTCCTTTACATCTGTCCTATGGGGTCAGTCCCATGTCTCACACTCATTTCAGATTGCATTGTCAGTCTGTTTTGAAAGAAGAGTGTCCCAGCTTATTTAGTGGCCACGAGATGCCCATAAACATGGCAGGCATTTGCTTGTTCTAATAAAAAATCCTTGCCCTGTGTTGGACAATTAGCTAATTTTGTACAGTCCAAAACCATTTCAGGTGTTGCTTGAGGTTCATTCCATTATTTTAGCAAACCCTTGAGCCAAAGGATGCTCCAGTTACCACCCAAAGGCATGTCTGGTTTCAGCAGCATTTCCACACCTCAGACATCCAACATCTTATATTTGTGTGACTCAAAGACAAGCAGAGTCATGTTAGTGAGTGACATCAATTAGTCCTTTGAATGCTGTTAAGCTGTACTTTGGTCTAACATGTCCAAGGATATATTATTGTACAAAACAAAATAAAAATTTTTTTTAGCCAGGAGACCCAGTTTTGTCCCCAGTGTTCAGATGATTCACCCAGCTGAGCTCAGTTTTGCTGTGGTTAAACTACTGTAACAAAATGGATTTTGTACAAGAACTGGTGCATTTAAAAGCAGATGAGGGGTGTCTTCCTGCAGGTGTCACCATCCTCAAGTGGTACACCTGGGGATTTTTTTCATCTTTTCACAGGTACTTTTGCCTTTGGGTCATAAAGCAATTGATCCACTTCATAAGGGCCATTATTAGTTCAGACAGAAGATACTGGATTGCATTTGAGGACATTTGCCTTGTTGGATTCCTGGTATTGGGGCATGAATAGCAATAAATGGGAAGAACATGAGGAATGATTAAAGGGGGGGAAATAAAGAGGGTTTTACAGTCACAAAGAGAAGGTGGTTGAGGAACAACAGGGCATTATTTGTCATACATGAGAACTGAAGGGTGTCCAGTGAAAAGAGCAAGTAGCAGATTTATTTTGAAACAAACAATGGGAAGTACTTGTTCACACAATGCATAACTGAACCGTGACTCATTGCTGCAGGATGTTGTGGAGGACAAAAGCCTGCACAGGTTTCCACAAACTCAGGGAGAAGAAGTCCATTGAGAGCTATTGAATAAGATAATTCAGATGTTCCCTATAACTCTCAGTCCCTAAAGCACTGGTTGCAGGGATCTAGGCTGGAATGGCATAAGCAGGAAACAGGTAACTCAGTACATGCTGTATTTCCTACCTCTTCCCTCAGGAATCTGCCTCTTGTCTCTGTCAGAGAGAACTGTCAGAGGACTTTCTGACCTGGCAGGCATTTATATTTAGCAACACAAGCTTATTTGTGAAAGAACTTGTGGCTGTATGGATGACTTGCCTATGGGGAAGAATGCTGTGAGGGGTCTGCTGTGGGTGTGAGATGTGTGAGTGCCTCTTGTGTGGAATAAATCCACTGCTCAGCTGCTTTGCTTCCAGGCTGTGAGAGGCTGTAGGGAGCACAGTCACAACGAGGAGTGCTGGTTTGGTTGCATACTTGGGGTTTTACTGTGAAGGGGAAATGCAGAGAACTCAACCAAGGGCCTGAGTCCAGCTACTTTTGCTGCTTTGTGTTCTTTTAAGAAGTCAGTAAAGGAAGGAAAGGTTGCTTTGGAACTTAAATAAGTGATTTATAATAGGCCACCTAAATACAGGTAGATGCTCAGTGTTGGAGAGCACTCACAGGAGCCTCACAGCAGTTCTGGATAGCTTGGTTTTCCTCCAGCATCTCTGCCTGCTGGCTGGGCCTCTAAAATACAGAGGGGTTCAAGTGATCAAATCAGTGAGGAGGTTCTTGTTCCCATCCACTGAGCAGCCTCTCAGGAAGATTGTTTCAAATTTCATCTTTGTGTCTATTTAATCTACTTAATCAAATCCACGAGATCTTGTAAGGTTTTTTATCTGAAGTTGTCTCTGACTGCATGGGGAATGGGGTAGATTTGCAACTGGGCTTGAGAAACAGTGAGAATGACAAAACTGCTGCTTTTTTCCTGCTAAAGGAACTTCACCTAAGTGTATCCAAGTTCCCTCTGCAAAGTATGAGTATGTAACTCTAGAGAGTGGTGGCCAGGGGAGTGCAGGGCTAATAATGCTATAACCACCAGAGAGAGAAAGCCTCCAATACTGTACCAACCCAAACCTCCCTGCAGAGCAGCCAGCCAAAAGTATTTTCTTTCTGAGTTTCATTTAGAGAGTGAGGCAGAGGGACTGTAATGGCGAGGAAGGTGTGAAAAAGTAAAACTCAGGGGCCAAAGCTGAGAACCAAGCAAATACTCCAGGGAGGTGGCTCTTCTTTCACAGAAGTCTGTGCCATTGCAGTGATGATCTACAGTAAAATGTGTTCTCCTCTCTTTTCCTTGGCTCTTTGGATGGAGATTACCTGATCCACCCAACTCTAAAAGCACTGAAAATTCATGGCTTTTGCCATGTTTTGCATTCTCCTGGCCTTATGTGAAGAGAAAGGATGTGCCCATATTTTTTTGGGCTTGTCTCTTTTGTTGGTTCTCTGAAAATTCACAAATTGGATCTGGTCATGTTTTCCCCTTACACTCTGGAAAAGATATTGGATCATTCAGATGAAAGAAGCTGTACAAATCAGCTATCAGCTGCTAAATACTTGGCAGCCTGGACAATGCCAGTATCAATCAAGTTAACAGTTCAGTGTTTTCCTCATTCTGCTGGATTAAAAAACTGAATTGTACTGCTCATGTAAGAAACCACCAGAATTCATCTTCTCTGTGCTTGGGTTTCTCTTTACTCAAGGAGCCCTTGGTAATGTTTTGTTTCCAATTGCTGTGTTGTGGAATTATAGCTATTTCTCTGTGCTGTCTGAGAAGGTGATTTGGTATTCACTATTTGGGTGAGATGAAACAAATTGCAGGGAACTGAGCATGGATGGATGGATGGATGGATGGATGGATGGATGGATGGATGGATGGATGGATGGATGGATGGATGGATGGATGGATGGATGGATGGATGGATGGATGGATGGATGGANGTGTGTGGGTGTGTGGATGGGTGGATGGATGGATGGATGGATGGATGGATGGATGGATGGATGGATGGATGGATGGATGGATGGATGGATGGATGGATGGATGGGAACTCTGGCTGGCCCAGGGTGGCACCGAATCTGTGCTGAATCCCTCAGGTTTTAATTAAGGGGCTGTCAACGGTTTTAGAGA
>VZRX01007997.1:111878-135853 GCA_013398075.1 Notiomystis cincta | reverse complement strand
CCCTCCCCCAAACCCCCATCACGACCCCCCCGCATCCCTCCCACAGCCCTTTCCCTTCCCCCTCCCGCATCCCTTCACCATCCCCTGCCTGGGGGCCCCCATCCCTCCGGCACCCCCATCCCCGCACCATCGCCCCTGCAGGGCGCCCGGGGGTGCAGGGATGGCGAGGGGCCTGCCTCGGGGTGCAGGGACGGGCAGGGAGGGGGCTGGCAGGGGGTGGATGGGGTCTTCCCTCGCCGCGAAGGAGGCAGGGCTGTATCCCTCGCCTCCCTTCCTACGGAGCTCATTGTTCGCCCAACAAAGCCTCCACCAATCTCCCCCTCGCCCGAGCGCGGCTCAGCCATGTGCCCAGCGGAGCAGGGAGGCTGCGGGTCCCTCCGAGGGCTCTGGTTCCCCGCAGGGGGATGGAGTTCCCATGGGTGGGGGGCTGGGTAGCGGCGTTACATAAAGAGCTTTACCAAAACTCTCGCATCCTGCATCCCCCCGCACAAAGGCAGCCGTCCCTCCGCACCCGCTGCAGCGGCCCCGGCCCCTCCGCTCGCCGGAGGAGCCGCGGTGCCACCGGGGCTCCGGTCACATTCCCCGGGCACGTGGCCCGCCAGTGCCCACCGAGCATCCCAACCCCGCAGCCTGCGGGCCGGGCTGGAGGATGGGGGGTCCCCGGGGTGTGCCGTGGGTGCCCCGGGGCTCATCGCCGGCACGCCAGGTCAGGCCGGCGCACGCCGGGTGTGGGATGGGTGCGAGCACGCAGCAGAGCCTGGAGGAACAGCGGGGAATTTTTTCTTTGTGTGTGTGGAATATTTCGAGGTTGCTGCTTAACCCTGATCCGTGCCTGGGCAGCTCCGTGCGGGGAGCTCCCTGCTTTCCTCCTGTCCGAGGGCAAATCCTGCGCTGCAAAGCAGCCCATTAAAAATTAATAATAAAATCTGCCAGGATGGGCAGTGGGGATTGTTTTCCCAGGCAGGGGGATTTGGGGCAGAGGAGGAGAGGATGGCGGCGGCGGGAGGCTGCCGCAGCGCCGTGGGGGAAGGGCTGCTGCAGCCCTTTGTCACCAGAGATGGGGAAACCAGATGTGGGGGGAGATGTGAGGGACGGAGTGGCGGCGGTGGGGGACCCCGTGGTGGCGGGGGACCCCATGGAGCGGGTGGGAATGCTGCTGGCCGAGCCTCCGGCTTTGTCTGACTCGGAAGGGATGGGGGAGCAGGAAGGGGGGGAACAAATCTCCCCAGCAACAGAGGGCTCTGGGCTGTGCCCGGCCCCTTTCCAAGGAAAATACAGCGGGAAGGGCCGCGCTGGGGCTGCACATCCTCGCTCGAGTCCGTTTTGGCTGGAGAAGCCGTTTCCACCCGGTTTATCCTTCCCGATGGCAGGGAAAGGCTGGGAGCTGCCGCTTTCTGGGGCTCATCCTCCCTTCTCCCGCTGTGAAAGCGCCGTGTCCCAAGGTTTCCAAAAAGGCAGCAGGAGCAGCCGTCGGAGGAAGCGGTTCCAGACAACCCTTTCCCCCGCCGAGCTGATAAGCGCCGCGCTGCTGTTTTCAGATGCTCCCATGGCCACAGGGGATGGGGGATGTGGGCACAGCCTCGTAGGAAAAGGCAGCTTCCTGCTGTGTGGGCTCAAGGAGGGAGCAGGGATGGCAGCGGCTGTCCCCTCTCTGCCCCACGGGAGCAGCAGGGATGGGGCCATGAGGTTCTTCTGTGGTTCCCTTGGCTGGGATCCAGTTTGGAACAGTGTTGTCCCACCAGCGCCAAGTCAGCTCCTGGCTCGGAGTCTCCTCCCTGTGCCGGGGATGGCCGTGTCAGCATCCCGAGCACCCAGGGGACCGCGACACAAACAGCCCCGTGCCAGCCCTGCCTCTGCCCTGCCCCGGCAGGACAGGACCCCCGAGCTCTCTGAGAGCTCCCATCTCCCGGTGGCGCCTCAAACGGAGCGGAGCCAGCAGCGAGCAGCCTCCTCCCCGCTCAATGGCTCCTTTCTAGCCCGGCTGCGGCAACAAAGGGCCCTTTGTGGGCGTGAGGGTCCCGGGGGCAGAGCGCTGGCGTCCTCCCCACTGGGCCCCTGCCAGCCCCCCGTGTGCCCCTGCCCCCCACCCGTGTGGGGCTGGCTCGGGAGGGCGGAATTCCAGGAAACGGGATCTGGGGAGGAGGGAGGGCGAGCGCAGCCGAGAAGGGAGCGCGCCTGGACGGGCCGTGCTGGCAGGGGGGAGCTGTGCCCTGGGGCCAGGACCCCCCGGCCTGGGCTGAGCCGATTTCCCCCCCAGTTCATCTCGGTGCCACGCCAGGGCGGGAAGATGCGGCTCCAGGGCAGGGGGGCACGCGGGCTTGGATGTGGATTTGCATCTGGAGATGCCAAGTGGCCTGTTGACACTTGGGGGATACCACAAAGCCACAGGAAATCCACAGGAAAGGAGGGGTGGGTTTTTCAGGAAATTCATCTTTCACCCCTACCTGTGACCCTTCTGCAGAGCTGCACCCCCAGCAGAGGAGCTGCTGGTTCCCGGCGCTCCAGGCTGCTGGATTTAGACACAAACCTGTTTGGATTTCTGCAGGGGTGCAGAGCAAGCCCAGCTGAAGGGCAGGGAGGGGGCAGGAGGAGTCTGAGCGCGTGTGCGAGGGCAGTGCTGGGTGGAGGTGCCCGCAGGGAGCCCAGGCTCGACCTGCGCTGGGTGCAGCCCCCCAGAGCCCTCCTGGATCCTGCCCCGCTGCCCCGGGGGCTCTGCAGGGCGCTGCCAGCCCTCCCGCGGAGCAATGAGCTGCTTTCAGCTGTAACCGAGGGGTTTTTGAAAGGAGGGCTGGGAGATGGGGAAGGCGCTCCTGTCCAAGGCTCTCATCCCGCTGGCTCACGGGAGATATTTTGTGTGAGCTGAGTACAGAGGGAGACTCCTCTACACGGCCTGAATGCCCCCCCTGGGTCTGCAGTCCCCCCTGGTGGGGAGGTCAACACACCTACAACAAACTCTGCTCCTCTAGAGGGAGAAGCCCGGCTCTGTGGGAAGTTCAGGAAGGTGTGTGCCTGCTCTGGGAGGGCCAGAAGCCTCCTGGTGCATCCCCAGTCACACCTGGACAGCTCTGGCATCAATCCTGCAAACCCACGAGCCTGGAAACCTCGGTCTGAGGACCTCAAGCCCAGGACTCGGCATTAGGAAGCCCTGGAGAGACACCCTCAGCCTTCCCAACCTCTGCATTCTCCCCAAGATCCCTGTAGCAAAGCCGTGCAGCAGACGGAGCTGGAGGACATCCCACGCCGGGAATTTTGGGGTGCGCAGGCGTCCCTCCACCCCCCTTCCCGAAGAGCCGCCGTGTGCTCGCCCCCCTCCCGCCTCCAGCTGTAATTAGCAGCTTCGTCAAGGTCAGGAAGAGCAGCGCTAGCTCCAGACTGTAGATTTACCAAGAGCGTTAATTAATCCGTGATTGCGGTGGGAGCGGCCGCGGCTCCGCTGCTGCCACAGCGGGGAGGTGGCTGCGGGCACCGCCTGTCCTGCACCGCGGGGACACGGGGACACCTCCGGGGGACCCCGGGCTTCCTGCTCTGCCCCCATCCCGCCCGGCTCTGAGCCTCCAGCTCTCCCGTTCGGCTCAGCCCTTTGAAGCCTCTCCTGCCCCAGCCGTAGCCGCATTCCTTTGTGCTGAGTCGCTGTAACCCAACCCCGCGCTGCTTTTGGGGAGGGGGCGCTGGGAGACCCTCCTGCTGCCGGGTCCTTCCAGGGAAAGCCGAAGCTCCGTGTGGAAAACGGGCTGGCAGAGAGGTGGGGGAGGCCGGTGGGTGCACTGTGCTCCGTGCTGGGCTCTCTGGGGAGAGGGAGCAGTGTTTGCAGGCTGCTGGCACTCCCCAGCCTGTCCCCAGCCTGTCCAGTCCTGCTCTGTGGCACAGAGCATCCCCCTGGCTCTGCTCAGCCTGGTCCCTGCGAGTTCTTCCCAGAAAAGTCAGTGAGGGGAAGCACCACCCCCATTCATCCCCCACAAACCACAGGCTCCCACAGCTCTCACAGGTTTGGGGGTCCAGGGGTGCTGCCAGCCTCGAGGGATGGGCTGTGCCCCCCAGGGTCACCTCCCCACGGCCCAAGCTCTCTGTGAGCCCCCACAGAGCTCCTCTCTCTGTTTTACAGCTCTGGTTGGGGCTGGAGCTGCCTGACGCCAGGATCAAAATCAAAACCAAATGTTCCCACAACCTCCAGCTCAGCCCCCGGCAGTGCCGGGAGGCAGCGAGTGTGGGACGGCTCTGGGAGCTGAGGACGTGGCCAGTGGGGCTGGGCTGGTGGCCACCAGCACCCACTGCCCCTGGGCTGCCCAAATAGCCTGGGGAGTGGAGCACCAGGCTGGCTGTGTGTCCATCAGGAGAGCAATGGAATCACAGAAGGGTTGGGCCGGGAGGGATCGGGGCAGGGACAGCCTCCAGCCCCATCCAACCTGACACTGAGCACTTCCAGGGGTGGGAGCTGCAGGTCTTGGAGACTGCCTGGTGAGAGAGGGGATGCTGTGAACAGGGGGGCAGCCACAGGCCAGCTGGGATGTGGGAGATAAGATTATGGCCAACAAAACAAAGCCTTCAAAGGCTGATCCCTTTGGGAACAGAACCTGATCCCTTTGGGAAAGGTGGGAGATGGATATGGAAACAGAGGCTGCTCCTGAGTGCTGGGATGGAGCCTGATGAGAGACAGGCACAGGGGAGCCCCAGGGAGCTGTGTCTGCAGGACAGCTGGTGCAGCTGCTGGGACCTCCTGGTGGCTTCCCAGAGCAGCATGGCCACCAAGGCTGCAGTCCTTGAAGCCCTTCCAGTGACTGTCCAGCACTGCTTGAAATCCCAGCAGCCAAGAAACTGGGATGTGGCCAGCCCCCACCTCCCTCAGCTGCTCCTCATCAGACCTGAGCTCCAGACCCTTCCCCAGCTCCCTTTCCCTTCCCTGGACATGCTCCAGCACCTCCATGTCTTTACTCTCGTGAGGGGACCAGAACTAGACAGAATGTGGACTTGAGCCCTTTGCAACAGGGATGGATGCAGGTGTGTTTGGCTCTGGAAAATTCATCCAGTTCCACTAAACTCCCATTTCTCTAAACTCAGCAGTGGGGCTGAGCTCTGCATCCCAGCTCCCTCCCTAAAACCCAGCACAGCTCAGCCAGTGGCTTTGGCTACAACTTGTGGCTCGCATCCCCGAAGTGTTTTTAGGCTGAAATCCACCAAGCTGGAGAGCTCTGGGGCAGTTTTGGCCCCACTAGCCCTGACTAAGCAGGTTTGCTCTGTGCCTGAGGGGGATGCACACGTGGCTGGCAGTGGCCCAGGGCTGTGGCTGGTGGCCCCAGGACCAGCTGCATCCAGCTCTGCCAGGGAAAGCTGTCTCTGGCCCCTTGGGCACAGGGATGGGCCATCCTGGCTGGCAGAGCTGGGGAACAGGCTGGTGCTGATGGTTTTGGAGATTCAGGGAAAGGCTTGTTTCCTTAGGGCTTTCCTGAGCCTCCTGTCCCTGCACACCTCACTGCCCAGTGGGATGTGACAATTGTGGATGAAAAACAGTGCCATGGTCCTTAAACATGCCAGGAGCTGGAATTCATGGGTGCTGCTAATGGGTTGAGTAACCTGGCTGTCACCTCTGGGAAAAACTGCAGCCCTTTTCCTTATAAAATATCTTTGTTGGTCTTTGCTTCACTGTAATGGAGCTGCTGAGTCAGGAGTGGAAGCTCAGGGCTGCCCAGCCCTCGTTTAGGGCCTTAACACCAAATATCCAAATGAAAACCTGGATTTGAACCCCAAATGCCAGAGGGGAGAGCTGTGTGAGGGATTTGGGAGCCACCAAAGCTCATCCAGGAAGCAGGAGCAGCTCTCATTTGGGTTTCCTGGGCTGCCCTGCACCTGGACCTGCTGGAGGTGGGTTGTGGTCCCAGCCTCCCATCTCCATCTGTGTCTGCTCTGTAGGAATGGACCTTTCAGCCAACCAGGACGAGGAGGGGGACCAGGAGACCTACCAGCTGGAGATCAACAAGGACACCAAGAAATGCGCCTTCCGCACCTACACCGGGAAGTACTGGACCCTCACCTCCAACGGGGGCATCCAGTCCACTGCCTCCACAAAGTGAGTCCCCTGTCCCCAGCAGCTCAGAGCTTCAGAGAACCCTCTGCAATTCCCAGGGGAATTCAAGGGGATTTTCCAGTCTGGGTGTTCACCCCAAACGTTTCCCAGCAGAGGCAGCGCATTCCCGGGACAGCCAGGGATGGGCCAGGGCTTGCCGCCCACGATGCTCTGCGAGTCCCTGGGGCCACACAATCCTTCCTGGCCAGCTGGGGCTGTCGAAATGCTTTGCCCTGCAGTTCAACCCTGAGAGCCAGGCGGAAACCCCAAAAGTGCCTCTGGCTGCCTGCCTGGCTCCTGCCCGCGGGGCGACGGCTTCCCAGCGGGATGGCCGCCACAGCACAGTTCATCCTGCAAAAACAGATCGAATCAGGCTCTCCTGCCCCAGCCGTGGCCCCTTCCAAGCCAGCAGGGTGGCAGTGGCGGGTCCCCCTCCATCACACCCTGCTGACTGCCCTCTGTGCCCGCAGGAACGCGAGCTGCTACTTCGACATCGAGTGGTGCGACAAGCGCATCACCCTGAAAGCTGCCAACGGCAAGTACGTGACAGCGAAGAAAAACGGGCAGCTGGCAGCCTCCATGGAGACAGCGGGTAAGGGACCCTTGGGGACCCCACAGCAGGCAGCAGGGAGTGCAAAAAGTGCTCCCAGAGCCAGGCTCTGCTTCCAAGTGGTGCTCAGGCAATAAGTTCTCTTAGTGACTGTTGGACGTGCTGTGAGATGAGGGGACAGATGGGGTGGGTGAGAAACGGGTGGGGGGCACAGTCCCTGCTCCTCACCGCTGCCTGCCAGCTCTGGGGTCGGGCTCTGTGCCCTCCTGGCTGCTGTCACAGCCCCTGTCCCCTCGGCGCAGGAGAGACGGAGCATTTCGTGATGAAGCTGATCAACAGGCCCATCATCGTCCTGCGCGGCGAGCACGGCTTCATCGGCTGCCGCAAGGTCACCGGCACCCTGGACTCCAACCGCTCCTCCTACGACGTCTTCCAGCTGGAGTTCAACGACGGCGCCTACAACATCAAGGGTGAGTCCTGGGGGGCTGCGGGCTGGGGGTGGCAGCGCCTGTGGGGGGCCCGTGGTGGCTCACGAGGCCGCTGCGTCCCCTGTCCTGCAGATACCACTGGGAAGTACTGGATGGTGGGGAACGAGTCGTCCGTCACCAGCAGCAGCGACAGCCCCGTGGACTTCTTTTTTGAGTTCTGCGACTATAACAAAGTGGCCATCAAGATCAACGGCAAATACCTGAAGGGCGACCACGCCGGGGTGCTCAAGGCATCGGCCGACACCATCGACGCCTCCACCCTCTGGGAATATTAATGCACTTTAGGGTACCTCCCCTCGCCAACTTCTCTTTCCCTTCCTGTCCTCTTTTCCTTTGGGTTCTGTTTCTCCTCTCTGTAACAGGATTTTCAGACTGGCTTGCCCTTCCCTCCCGCCATAGAGTTGGTGCATTTTGTGGGAGGTGGGTCTCCGTAAATCCCTGTAAGAACTGGAACAGTGGTGGGGCTGCCTGCCTATAGCTTTGTAGAGGGGTCTGTCTCTATCTCCCCATCCCTGCCTCGCTCCAGGTTTGCTGGGCTTGGAAATGGCCGTATCCCCCTCCTGGCCCTGAGCATCACCTTAGGTAGTTTATTTTCCTCTCCTCGATTTACAAAAGGGAATAAGATCACCTCTGTGCTCGCTTCTGCCATATCAGCACTGGCACAGCCTCAGACTGTGCTGCCAGTGTCCCCTGGAGCATCCGTCCTGTCCTGCCCTGCTCCAGCCAGGGGTGGAGCGATGGTGCTGGGCTCAGCTGGCTCCTCCTGGCCCGTCCCAGCAGCTTCTCTCCCCCCCTGGACTGTGGGGCAGGTTCATCCCCAGCTGAGCTGTAAGAGGTGATCTTACATATCACAGCATCCCTGGGGATGGGGCTGGCATGTGCCAGCACATCCCTGTGGAAGGGCCAGCAAGCTGCCCCTCCCCAAACACCTGGAACTGATTCTTTAGGGTGATCCTGTCTGGAAAGCCTCAGCCTTTCATCTCACGGAGCCTCGTGCTCCTCCTGTCCCTCCACCCCTCCTGGTGCTTCTGGCTCTGGAGGAGCATGCCAGACCCTGAGGGTGGGTCCAGCCTGCCCCGAGGCTGGTCCTGCTGCTGTGCCTGGAGGGGAGGGCGTGGGGGGACACAGAGCCAGCCCGTGCCAGGGTGGGGGCTTCATCCAGCCCATCCCTGGTGGGCTCCGGTCCCGGCAGGAGCCGGGCTGGCCAATGTGACCTCCCCGGGGCAGTGGCTGGAAGCATAAACTGCAGATTTTGGTTTACAGAATAGAAAAGTTCCTTAGCAAACTTTGCACAGTGGTATTTGCTCAGTACCTTTGTTGTTGATTTCTTTCTCTCTCGTAAAATACTGGAACAGTGAAGCGAATCACTGAACACCTAATGCTGAATTAGGAAGCGCCCGCTCCCGTGGGCACCCCGAGGGGGCAGCTCCCAGTCCCACCACCCCCAGGGCACCTGGGCTGGGCTCTCATGATTGCAACCCTACTGGAAAAGGAAAAAAAGAAAAAAAAAGACCAAAACAGTATTTTTGTTAGTCTCTATTTATATATGCTCTCCATGGCACTGTGTGACCAGCTGTTGTCTGTACTAGGTCTGCATTAGAGTTTAACGCTGTCTGTAACGGGTGATGCTGCGTGTTCCTTAGGGTGTTGAAAGGCACTTTATCCTTTGGGGCCTTCCCAGGGCCGGTATCTGCTCCCTACAAACACACCAAGGAGCCTTTTCCCGCGTGGGCCCCCTCTGGAGAGGGGGAGTGCTGGTGCCACCCCACGCCAAGGGTGCTCTCGGCATCGCTGCCGTGCCAAACCAGGGCCGGTCCCTACTGCCGGAAACCAGGCAGGGGCTCGTCAGCCTTAAAGCCATGGGGAGGGACTCCCCTGCACAGGAGCTCGGTGCTAAATTCAGCTGGGAGAGCGAGCAGCTGTCCCCAGGCAGGGGGAGAAGAGTGGCTGTCCCCAGGCAGGGGGACAGCTCCGGGCTGGGGCCCCTGGCGGGCGCGGGGATCCCGGCTGGGACTCTACCTCGGCTCTGCGCTCACATCCCGGGGCTGCCCGCGCCCCTCCCTCGAAGGACCGAGTGTCTTGAAGCCCTGTGTGACCCTGTGACTTGACACACACTCTCGCTGGCCTTCACCCCTCCCCGTGTCGCCTCCTCCCCCTCCCCGACACCATGTAACTCCCGCTCCGGCTTCTCCCGTGTGACTCTAGGTCAACATCTCTCCTGTTTCCTCTTATCGGGTGTCGTGACTCTCTGAAAACATCTCACTCTGAAAATTTAAGTTTTGGGTTTGTTAAATTTTTTTTTTAATTATTATTATTTTTTTTGTAAGTGCCATTTGTATAACTTAAAAAAAAATAGCTTCAAATGGAGAAAGATGAATTAAAAAATAAAACCTGCATTCGGATTCAAAGCTGTGTGTGGTCTGTTGGGGCTGCAATGGGCTTTGAATGAGGCAAGAGCCTGAGAGTGGAGATTTGGGGGGGTGGTGCCTTTGTCTGACAAAATACGAGCTGGTTCTAGAGCCCTGAGGGGATGGTGGGAAGGGAAAGTGCCCAAGAGGCTCCAAAGAGCCAAAGCCAGCTGGAGGCTGGGTCAGCTCTGGAGATGCTCAGAGCAGCCTGGAGCCATTGAGCCCATGAGCATCTGGGGCTGGGTGACCCAAGGATGGGTCAGGACCACCTCATCTGCACAGCAGCCCTGCTGCCCTCGCAGCCAGGAGCAAAGCTGTGCCCCCACAAAGCTTTTTCTCTTGATTCAGGTGTTCCACCTCCACAGGATGGCCCAGGTGGGAGGGGAGAGCACTGGGATGGGGGTGCATGGCTGGGTGGGGGTCAGCAATCAGCCTCCTGTACTTGGGGATGTGGAAAAGGGCAAGATAAAGGACTAAAGTGGGAAGGGAAGCCCAGCCCAACCCAACCCATGTCCAGCCAGAGGAGCCCAGATGAGCCCCCAGCCCTCCCCAGAGAGCTGAAACCAGCCCTGAAACTCACCCAACAGCACCTCCAGCACCTGCACTGAGAGCAGCCAGCCCTGCCTGTCACCATCACAGCCCAGCTGGGCACCAACAGGCTCCTGTTTGCCTTCAAAAATGTAAAGCTGGTTGGAAAAAGTAAAATTTGGGATGGGGGGCTGCCCAGCTCTCCCCAAGCACACAGCCCAGGGGAGAGGGCATTGCTGAGAGGGACCTTCACCAGCAGCTGGGGGGGGCTGAGCCCTACGAGGGTCAAAGGAAGGAAGGAAGGAAGGATGTTCAGTCCTGACTATAAACAGGGAGGAATCAGGGCAGTGCAGGAAATGCTGAGCAGCTCCAGTGGCCCCAGCTCAGCCTTGCTGTGACACCCAGCCAGGGGAGGAGGCAGCTCTGCCAGGGGGTGCCCACCCTGGAGCTGCAGGAAGGACTCTCACCCTTCCCCTCTCCCCCAGCTGCCAACTCACATTTCCTTTCCTCCCCTCAAGGCTGGGTTCTGCATTTACCATCATCCACCACCACTGCAGCAAGAGGGGAAATCCCCTCAGCCTTCCCCCCATCCTGGTTTCCATTTAAAGGCACGACTGGAAACCATTTTCTATCCCCTCCACTTTTGCCTCAGGAGCACATGGAACAGGTTAAGCTGTTCCAGGGAGGGTCAAATTGGTTTTTTCCTTGTGACCTGGGCAGTTTCCACTGGCACAGGCTGAGATTTGGCCCCACTCCCTGGCATTGTCCCAGCACCAGGCTGGCACAGGCAGGATGGGAGGACAAGGTCTTGGCTGGTAAGGAAAGCACACAGGTGAAAGCCAGAGTGCACAAATTTATTTACAAAAATTCAAATTACAGTATAATACAGGAACTTTTTACACACAGAATATTAGAACTGTTTACTACCAGAATGTAAAGAAAAATATTTTTTTGTTTTTTCTCTTTTTTTTTTTTAATAAACCACCTATTTATTTTCAGCTATTGTTATACAAAGTTGCAGAACATGCACATCTTTACAGTTTTTTTTTTTTTTCCTTTTAATACGTTTTGCTAAGTGCAAATACTAAGTTTCTCTCTCCACCTTTAAGGCAAGTAAATGGGACACTGCAATTAGCTGTAAGAAGTACCTGTTATGGGATCAGCCTGGGCACAGCAACCTCCTCATTGCCTTCAAAACCTTTAAACAAGTGGTTCCAAAGACTGTGGGGCAGGAGGGAAAGTGGGATGCAGGAGTTAGAGACCAGGTCAAGGCTGGATTGGGTGGCTCAGTAAGTTTTGGGCTTTTTTCCTTTTTTTTTTTTTTTAATAAATCAGCACAGATTCAGAAACACCTTGAGATCTCCTGAGTTGGAGGGAGAAGCAGCCGTGTGCTTGGTGCAATGGGTGTTTCCTCAGGGAGAGGAGCAGTGCTGGGTGTGCTGGGCATGGTGCACCTGCACAGCACAGAGCAGGCACTGATTTATCCTCTCCTGGGCACAAATAAGCCCTTGGCTTTGGCAGGGGTCACAGGGAACCCTCTCTTCCCTCCAGGGCCAGCAGTGACCCTGATGGATCACAGCCACCACCCTCCCCTGGCCCCCTCTGCTGACTCTTCTCCAGCCCCTCTGCTCCACATCCACATTTCCCTCTGCCAAGGCTCAGCTCTCCATGCCCACACAGCCCTGGACACACATAAAAAGATGGGACTGGACCACTACTTTTTGCTGGATGACCACCCTATTTCCTTCATAGTTTGGGGCACTGATTCAGCAGCTGAGCTGTGCCCCCCTCTCCACTGCCTGATTCTTCCTGCACCCACTGGGAAGGGCAAATGCCTTGGAGAGCCTGGAGGGCTCATCCAAAGCAGCCCCTGAGCCCAGAGAATCTCAGCTATTAAACAAACAATTTCCTTTCCATAAGGGAAGCCACCACAGCTTCTTCTGACCTGGGTCTGTTTTCTCAGCACCTGCTGTGACAAAGCCCTCCCTCTCCAAATCCAGCAGGATTCCTGCTCCTGGCTCCTGCAGGAATCAGGCAGTGCAAGGCAGGATTTAAACCTGGTCAAAGCCCAGCAGAGCAGCAAGTGATAAAGCTCCTGCAGCCCCCAGACTGCTGCCAGGAATAAACTAATTCAAAATAGAAAATTCCAGCAGCAAGGGAATAGCAGCTGGTTATTAATGCTGGAGAGGACAGAGGAGCCAGAGTGCTCTGCAGGGAATGTTTGACCCACAGGCAATGGGAAAAACACTCAGCTCCAAAAGGCATGGGAGTCCTCCTGCCTGGGAGACCTTCCTGGGGAGAAGAGCCCCCAAATGCTGTCCCAGGCTCCTGTTCCTGGGGAGAAGAGCCCCCAAATGCTGTCCCAGGCTCCTGTCCAGGAGAATCCCACCAACACCCCGTGTCCAGCACTCCCTGCACACCCCAGGGGATCCTGGAATGCTGCACGTGGGGCTTTGGCAGAAGCTGTGAGGTGGAGACAGGGAATTTTACCTGAAAAAACAAATAAACCCACAAAACACCTGGATGCTGAAATACAGGGGGGAATAACAGGAAGGGAAATGCACCCAGAGAGTTCCCAGCAGGACAGAACGGGATGAAGGCCAGAACAAAACATTTGGAGAACAACAGCACAACTGGGCTGCTAAAAGCCAGCCCAACATTCCTGGGAAGACGGCTTTTTTTCCACTCCAACCATTTTCTTTTCTAGATGGGGCCTGTACCAGACAGCACAGCCAAGGGCTGTGGAGAAAGGGCTTTGTGCCACCCTCCTCCCACAGCCCAGCACCGCACCCCCACTTCTCACAAGGAAGTTTTGCTTTTCACTCACTTCCTAAGCCCAGCAATGCTCAGGTTTAACTTTTAACACGCTTTTTCAAAGTCAATTAAGCTGACACACACAGTTTCATGAGTTATTTGGGGCTGTGGAAGCAGCCAGCTTCCTGCAGCATGAGGCTACAGCTGGCCAGTGGGTTGTGAAGTTTTGGGGGCTCCCAACTGGCTGCAGCTACAGGGAACAGTCCCAGTTTTCCTACCTCAGGACACATCACTGCCTACACATCTATTTGGGTGATTCCCAGGCAGTTTTTGCAATCAAGGGCACAGTTTTGGCTCCAGGTGGTTCCAGCAGCTGCCTGAGCACTGCAGCTAGAAGCTGGGGGAGGTTTGGGATGCCAGATGAGAAGGGCAAAGCAAAGGCCACGTTTCAGAAGCTGAGGGGCACACACCTCCAGGGGGAAAAATTGAGCCCTTCCAAGGGGGCAAGGTCAGTCCAGCCAAAGATTTGAGTGCCCAAATCCCCTGCCACTTCCTAACATCCCCAAACAGAACATGGCTCTGGGCTTCCTACCAAGACCTCAGCAATGGGATGGCTGCTGCAGCCCCTCGCTCTGCTTGGAGAGTGAGGAGCACTGAAAATGCTACATTGAATTGCTTTTGAACAATTTATTTCTGCTGGGAGGTGCCAGCAGGATACAGGGATGCTGGAGGACACAGAAACCCCAGCCCTGTGCCTCTCCCCAGGCAGGAGGCTGGGGCAGCTGCCTCCTCTGACCTCCTTCCTGAGGGTTCTCACGCTTACTCAGATGCCAAGTGTCTCCTCCCTTCCCCCAGGACTGCTGCTTTGGCCAGCAGGAAGGCAGGATTTTTGGAAATTCCCCAAGGAACAGCTGTATCCCTGTGTTCCACAAAGTCTCACTTTTCCTCCCAACAGCTGCCTGAACAGGCTTTGTCAAAACAAAACATCTGGATGCCCAGCACAGGGGGGAAAACGTAGCACCAAACTCTGTTGCAGCACAGGTTGAAACATCGGATTGCAAAGGTTTGGAGAAGCCCTAGAGAGGGTGCAGTGCAGGGACACGGGGTCCCCTGGCTGCTGGCTGAACCCCAGAGGGGCTGGAGTGGCGAGGGGGTGACGTTTTGGGGTGGCTTTGCCCTGCGGTGACTCTGCTGGGGGCAGGTCAGAAGCGGTGCCGGGGCTGAGGGCCAAAGTGCATAGGCAGGTTGTGCTCCAGCTGCACATTGANTCGATCCTCTGCATCTTCTCCACCGGCTTCTCCACGGGGGGCCCGATGCGCTTGAAGCTGCTCTCTGCAGGGGAGAGAGCCAGGAGAGTCACCCCACAGAGAACCTGCCCGAGCTCAGCGCACGGCCTGACACCGCCGTGGCTTCTCCCCCTGCCAGCACGGCCCAGAGCATCACTGCTGGCCCTTGCCTTGCCCCAGGAGCCACAGAGAGCAGCTGAGCTCTCCAACATCAGCCCACAAAGGGGGGGACATTGCCTTCTGTGGCATGTGGGACAGTCCCCATGACACAGCTCAGAGGTTTTGCTGCCCTTTGGCTACTTTGCCAAGGACAGACATCCATGGCACTGGTGCCACACGAGAGCTGCACACAAATCTTGTGCTCACAATCCCAGTAAAAGTCTGCAGGCAACAGCACTTCAAAACCAGACCAGTTCCCAGGAGGAACAGAGACCAGGGAAGGTCCAGAGACCCATCAGTAGCTGGGAACCCTGTGCTGTTCCATCATCCATCCTCAGCCTGATTCTGACTGCAACTTACCCCCATTCTTCTTCCTTTGCTCCTCTTCAGCCTCCTTCTGAATCTCATGGATTATCTTCTCATCATCTTCCTAGAAATTAAGGAACACCAGGAATCAGTGGGATAATTCCTGCTGCAGCAGCTTTCTGTTCTCTCAGTGCTGCTTTTCTTTTCAGCACATCATCATGGGGAAAACAAAAAACCCAAATTTGGCTGAGTTGTCCTCGTTTGGGGCTGGCCTAGATTTACCCAAAAGCAAAGTTGTGATGGGGGAACTGCAGCAGCACAATTAACCTGCACTCTGTGGAGCACAACCAAGATGCTGGATCAGCTTTCCAGGGAGATCAGCACTAAAATTCATTGACTTGATGGAAACCAGAGAACTTTCGACCCAGCTCCACCCCTCTGAAGAGCTGTTAATCTTTTAAATGGCAATAGTCTATTAAATATTTACATTATCCTAGCACTTGTAGAGTTTTTGGCCCAACAGCTGGAATTAACACAACTTAAATCCTGGCTCTAGTAGCTAAATGGTGCCATTTAGATCTTATCTGTACCTCTGAGAAGGGCATAAATCGAAATATGTTTCTTTAATGTCTGTCTGGAGGTTATAGCAAGAATATTCAGGGCTGCTGCTCACTGAGAACACAAGGACAAGCCAGAAACTGAAAGTGTCTTTCTGCCTCTCATCAGCTTCAGTTCTCTTAACTCAGAGGAGCATCACTGAGATCCAATGATGCAATGAAGCCTCAGGTGAGTTCTGCATGTCTGTGGGGATGAAATCAAACCTGGAGATTTCAGGGAGAGCAGCTGAACCTTCAGGACACTGTTTGGAACCACAAGCCCCAAGCATCCCACACAAGGCACAAGACTCTGCTTGTTTTAGCCACCCTAATTTCAGTACTGCCAAAACACAAATTTCTTCCTGAACACTCTTAATGTGAAAAAATCCCTTATTTTGAAGAGTGCTCTGGAACTAAATCCAAGATATGCTTCGTGCATGCAGCTACACTGAAATGATTTTAAGCTTCCCAGTCCCCAGCTGACAGTCCTGCACATGTATAGCCTGGGAAGCTTGTGGAGAAGTCCCCCTCCTCCACCACCAGATAAGGTTTCCCTGGGAGACTGAAGTTATCTTAATGTGCAGAAAGCCAAAAACTCAATACTTCCCTCCCTTTTATTATTCTCTGAGTCAATGGTTAAAATTAAGACTTTCCAGGACATGCTTTTTTTCTTTCTCAAGCAGGCTGCTTGCATGGGCTGTTAATTCCAGCCCATCCATCTCCATAAAAGCTGCTGAAGAATGGCTCTTCTGAGCCAATAAGGAATGCCTAACTGACCCCCAAGTATCAGTTTTCCTGGCTGGAAAAGCACCTGGGCATGTCCACAGGCAACCAAACATCCCCTGCTCTTTTGCTGCCCCAGCAGTGCTCTCAAAGCTTGGTTTCAAGGTTTAAGACTTCAGTTTGTTGGTTTTTTTTTCCCTTCTCAGACTATTTTTTGGCAATGCTGTTGAAAATGGACACGGCCACCACTCCCATTTTATTCCCCCTGACTGGAAAAGATGCACCTGAAGGTTTATGTGACAAGAAATATATTTCAAACTCAGCTGAGAAAGATCATCCAGTATCTCCTTTCCTTACACAAAGGATAAGCCTAGAAATGTGCCCTTTGACTTTACTTTAGTCTAAGTCTGAGATTACAGAGTAAACTCTTCCCTGTGAGGGTGGGGAGGCCCTGGCACAGGGTGCCCAGAGAAGTTGTGGATTCCCCATCCCTGGAATGTCCAAGGCCAGGTTGGATGGGGCTTGGAGCACCCTGGGATAGTGGAAGGTGTCCCTGCCCGTGGCAGGAGGTGGACCAAGATGATCTTTAAAGTCCTTTCCAACACAAATCTATGATTAATCCTGGGAAATGGTTCTTCCCAGGGACACCCCCTTCCTGTCACCCCCCCTGACTCTGCAGCTGTGGTCAGCCCTGCACAAAATTGGACACATCAAAGACAACTTTACCAGACCCTTCTGCAGCCAGGGCTGCTTCAGCCTCTCACTTTAAACTGCAGCTGACCTTCCTCTAATGGGGCTGGACACGTCCATGTGCCCCAGGGCTGGAGCCAGCTGCACTGGCCCAAGGTGATGCTGGAGTCGATTACTGCTGCTCCCAGGGCGCCAAGGGAAAAGGGAACAGCAAACCCCATCTGCCAGACCTCCAAACTGACCCCTGGAGTCCCCAGGACAACATAAAACACATCCCCCAAAGGGCAGCAGCCACAGGTCCCCGCCCAGCTCCAGCCCCCTGGGGGGTTTCAAGAGGGGCAGAGCTTGCAGCACACCCTGGATGCAAAAACCTGCCAGGAGCAGACCTGGAGCAGTAGTTCTGAAACCACAAATCACAGCAGAGCCACAACAAACCACATCTCCAAGAACAGAACTTATCAGCCCTGTTGTTTCTCTGCTGATAAAAGTGTATTTTCCCATTGGAAGGTTAAGAAGTGCTCACACTTAATCTCACATACCAAGACTGAGCTTGGAATTTTTTTTTGCACCAGTATTTCTGAAAGACTGGTATCCACTAATATCAAAAGAACAAAAGAATACACTGCACAACAAGCATCTTCCTATTTAAGAGGCTGACATTAAATTTGGCAAGTGATGAATACAACAGCACAGTTCAATACCTGCAGTATTTAGGAAAGATCCACATCCCAGATGGAACAAAAGAATTGATGATATGTAAACAGCAAGATAATTTTAGGATGTTCTAACAGAAAGCTGATGCTACAACTT
Organism: Notiomystis cincta; assembly: GCA_013398075.1. Taxonomy (NCBI): domain Eukaryota; kingdom Metazoa; phylum Chordata; class Aves; order Passeriformes; family Notiomystidae; genus Notiomystis; species Notiomystis cincta. Next base: position 118,497 of record VZRX01007997.1, on the reverse strand, counting down.
CTGCCTAATACATATTGTGCAGGTCAGAATTAAAAAAAAACAAAAAAACAACAAAACAACAAACAAATCCTGGTGCTATTTTAGTGAATCTTGCAAAACACTTCTAATTCTTTGGAAACAAAGGCTGTTTTTTGGTACCACAATAATTAGAGAGATGACAGATTCATCGAGGGGTAAAGCACCCACACCAAAAATTAAGATTTCATTAGCACACTTATGGTTGGTTTTGTGGTGAGAAACCTTTTAACATCACATGGGGTGGAGGCTGCAGAAGGATTTCAAAAGCTTCTTGTGTCCGTTTCCCTGAGTGGGTTCAAGTCCCTTAATAAAGGATTAGATTATAATTTTAATGGCCTGTTCACAGGCTGTGTGGATTGAAAGCATTTATCTTGTCAAGTTAACAGTCATCTTCCTGTCAGCTGCCTTGCCTACAGCAAGACAAAAAAAAAAAAAAAAAAAAAAAAAAGCAAAANAAAAAAGAAATAAAGCAAAAAGCAACCCCCCAACGCCGGGAGGGTCTCAGCACTGGGAGGTTTTTTTGAGCAAAGATGTAACTTGGCTTTTCTGCCAGAGAGGAAATGCAGGGCAATGCTGCAACGTGGCCCTTCCCCAGGCTCTGCTGCATCACGGGAGAAGGGAGGTGGCCAAGAGGAAAATGCAAAGGATCTCTGAGATGCATTCACCCTTTTTATCTGCAGAAAGCAGACGTGGTTCAGCAGCTGCTGGGTGACAAAGTGACAAAGCAGGACCGAGCTTTGGGATGCTCTGTGCAGGAGCCATCCCATCCCATAGCCAAGGAAAACAAATGCCCACCCTGGCCAGTGTGGGAGCCTGCCCTTGCCATCCCCCACCTGGGAAAGGATCTCGGCGTGGAGGAGGCTTTTCCTTTCAGCTCTCTCCCATTGAATCCAGGGAATGCGGCGAGCACAGAGCCAATCACGGATGGCTCGGGGTGTGGATGGATTAGCCCAAGAGCAGGGCTGGGTTGCTAAGAGAGGCACCTTTTCATGGCAGGGAGGCCTGCTACAACAATGCTGCTGCAGAGGAGCCTCATCCAGCAGCCACACAGGGCCCTGCCACAAGCAGAAAGAGCTGCTGGAGAAACAAACTACCCTTGGGAACGAGAAAATACAGCAGCAAAGGAGATAAAAGCTCAGCAAGTCACACAGAGACAACCTCCCCCCAAATAAAACCTCCTCTGCCCAGAACAAAAGTGCCATCCAGGGAGCTTTTGAAAGCTCTGTTTTTATCTCCTGCGCTTCTCGTTATCTTTAATTATTAAGTGTCACCGGGAAACGGCTGCCGCCTCCTGAAAGAGGGAAAACAAGAGTCCTGGGGACTATTTCTGGGCTCTGCAACCCCTCCCCTACTTTAGAAAGTGCTTCACCACTGCTGCCTCCCCCTTCCTGCCTCTTCACTGCTTGCTTTTTTTCCACGTACGTGTGGCCGCAGCCGTTCCTAATAAACTTGAAATGATTTTTCACGACGGAGGCTTTCAGAGGACTAAAAGGGGTTTTGTTTCAAATCATTCCCAGATCAGCTGCGGAGAGCCTGAGCAAGAACAGGCATGGGCTGTCTCCAGCGTGCTCCTCCATGCAGCAGGAAGCAGGGATAAAAGCAGGGCTGTGTTGTAACTGGAACAGGGCATCCGCAGTGCTGCAGGAAAGGGGGGCCGGCACGGGGCTGGAGCCGGCGTTCAGGAGATGCAGAGTTATTTTAGCAACAGGCATTCCACATCGATGGCTCTCTCTGAATTCCCTGGATTAACCATATGCTTATGATTGAGGCATTTTATAGCAGTTAAAAAAAACCCAAAAACCCAAACCCACCACAAACCTCACATCCTAAATTTAGGGGAGCTTCCCCCCATCCCCCTTCCAAATCCTAAAGGCAGCAGTGTGCACTTCATGCATTTCCTTGATGCATTTGAAGTTTTACAGAGTCTTCTCTCAACATCATCTTTTTATAACACCAGAAGGAGGGATAATTGCAAACACCTCATGATGATTAGTCTTCTGCTTTGAACTTTAACGATGGGCCTTTGGGAGGGTTTTAAGAGTTTACTGAAAACATCTTAAAACTTTAAAGCCACAAAAAGCCTCTGTGCAATATTACTGATAGCCCAAAGATGAGTATTAAATTCAAAATAATACATCTGAGAGCAGAACCTGGCTTACCAAAACAGCCAGAATGCATTAATCACATTGCATCCCAGGATTTGTAAAAACTGGATGAAATGCACACAAGCAGCCTTAGGTTTGCTACAGATATTTAGAAATCAGGGCAAACACAGCCCTTGCATCCCAGAGTCAGTTCATAGAATCATAAAGTGTCCTAAGTTGGGAAAGAGCCACAAGGATCATCAGTCCAACTCCTGGCCCTGCACAGGACACCCAACAATCCCACCCTGTGCCTGAGAGCATCGTCCAAACTCCTGGGGCTCTGGCAGCTTTGGGGCTGTGCCCATTCCCTGGGGAACCTGGGCAGTGCCCCACTCTCTGGGGGAAGAACTTTTTCCTGATCTCCAGCCTAAACCTCCCTGACACAGCTCCAGCCATTCCTTGGGTCCTGTCCCTGCTCACAGGGAGCAGAGAGCGGAGCCCCCCTGCACCGCCCCTCGCGAGGAGCTGCAGCCCCCAAAGGCTCTCCCCTCTGTCTCTTCTCCAGCTGAACAAACCAAGTGACCTCAAACACTCCTCATGCAGCTTCCCCTCAAGGCCCTCCACCACCTCTCCTTTCTAACAGCTTTATTCCCACTGCTCCTTGCCCAGCTTTGTCTCTGGCAATGTTGCATCAGCCCCTCCTGCAGCCCCCGCAGAGCAGAGCATGGACTGTGGGACACGAGGACTTCTGGCCAAGCAGCTTCCTGGCAAGGGCTCCTGGCACCTCCTACAGGGGTGCAGGGCACCAATTAGCTCCAGAAGAAATGCAGGGATTAAATGATTCCTTCTTGGCCCCCCTGGAAGCTGCTCACCCACAGCCTGCCTGCAGCTTGTCTCAGAGCCAGCAAATATTGCACCAATACTTTTAAATCAGGCTCCAGCCTGATTATAGCTTAGGGACAAGATTTTAACTAACCTTTAATTATGGGAAATTTTGAAGCCTCTGCTTTACTCTCTCAAGATCATTTGAGACAAAGACTAACAGATGCTGCCATTCCTAGAGGACTGTCTTTAATTTGTTTTTAACCCAAGCTAATGAATAGGTTTACTTATACTTTCACAAGAATTGTTTCAGGCTCAGAAAACATTAAACATTTGGAAAAGAACAAAGGTTCCCTATTTTAAAGAAACCTGAATTTTGCTGTAAATAATAGGGATTTAGACTCAAACCAGATCCTTCAAAGGTCATGCCTTGGATGGACCTGGCAAAGGACAGAACACTACTGATGCAATGGTCTTTTGCTCTTTCAAATCTCTGTGTCAAGACTCAAATTCCATCTCCCTCTTTACATCTACCAGGGTAACTCCTGTTTCCATGTCCCATATGAGAGCACAGACAACCCTGGAGGGGTTGGGTTGGTGTCCCAAGCCCCTTATGAAGGAGGACCATGCACACAGGTCCCCACCATCACTGCAGCTTCAAGCCAGCAGCTGAGTTTTGTGTTACTCTTTGCAGCAAGGACAGTCACCCAGCTTCACCTCCCCAGCCCACCAGCACCCCATCACCCACAATATAATTAAATAATAAAAGAGCAGGCAGTGCCAGCTCTGTGCTGACAGTGGGAAATTTTCCTTTGCCACAACACTGGTTAATTAGAGAGGTGGAAAGGGCCTGGTGACAGTGGCCTCTTTGTGCTGCTTATTTATTTATTTATTTGGAAGTACAGTATGAGCTTTTTTGAGAGGCCCCATGTTTTCTCTGGCTCTGAACAAATGCCATCCCCCAGCACAATCAGGGAACAACAGATGCCAGTGCTGCTGAGCCCTGAATGGCATCCTGCTGGAAAATGGGGAGGAGTGGGACAGGAATCCAACAAACTCAGAACCAGGTGTTGGAAATGCTACAGGGGTGCCTGCAAGGAGGTGTCTGTGTGCACTTTAACAGCTCACATTGACAGGATAATTCAGGGAATAAAAGCAGGCAAGCAGAAGACTTGGAAGCTTATTCTGGTTGTGACACTGCTGGGAGATCCCCAAGAGCCTGGAGGTAGAAGGGAGAGATTTAGAGTGGCTTTTCCCTGGCTCTGTGCAGATGCAGGATTGTGCACATCCCCTGCAGACAGGGGGGCTGGGAGCAGCCTGGAAAGCTGTAGAGACCCAAGACAAAGAACCACTAGGAAAAAGGAAGTTCAGGCAAGCACTGGGAAAGCAGATCCCCATTCATGTTGGTCTACAGCTTTGCTAAAGTCAGGAAATTCAACTCCTGCTCCTTCCAACTCTCCTGGATTTACAGCACTGAAGACCTCTATTTACAGAGACTTACTTGCAGCAGCAAGTTTTCCCAAGCCTGTCACAGATATGAGCTGTATTAAATTACTACAGCCTCTCTCACAGCTCACTCCTCTCACTCTCCCTCTGCAGCTGTTGACAACAGCCCTGAGAATGGACCCAACTACAACTCTGGGCTTGCAGGCAGGTTTCTGATGGGTCCATCTCTGTGACAGGATTCACAGCCAGCAGCCAGATGATCTGGGTACCAAAACCACAGCTCCTCTTGCCTCCAGATGCCAAGCCACGCCAACACCATCTCAGCCACAAAAGTAGGAATGAGTCCTAATAATGTAAATGCTGGCTACTCTGCCTGGTGCCAGCACTTGCTCCATACCAGCTTCTTCCACAAGCCTCACTTTCTGGAACAGAATTCAGAGCACTTCCAGCCAAAGCTCTCGTCTGACAGGAGATGATTTTCCCTAAAAGCAACACCAGCTCCTTCCAAGCTGTGGTCAGATGTGACTCTGTGCTGTTGCAGTGTGGTTTTTTAGCTACCTTGAGAAAGGAAAAATTTGTGCTGGCTAAAACCATTTTCCCCCAGTGCAATGTGTGTATTTCAACGCGCTGGTGCAGACGGCGATTGAAACTGGGGTGAGAATCACTCCCAAAAATCCTTGGTTACTTACTGTGGGGTCTGTCCAGAGGGAGCACTTGGCACAGTCCTGGCAGGGTGCCCCAGGAGAGCGGGGGTGCTGGCAGAAGTGGTCGTAGCCGTTGATGGCAGCCCGGCAGAGGTAGCACATCTGGGCGCCGCAGCGGCACGACATGCGGTTACAGCCCTCCGACTTGATCAGGCCCGTCCCACACTTGTGGCACTTCCTAATCCGGGCAGCTGTCATCTTCTCCTCTCTGCAAGACCAGGGAGAGTTAGCAAAGGGCTGTTTGCACTCACCAGCCTGTGGTAAAATTACTGTTACACTACCCCAACATGGCTTTACCCCCCCTCCTCTTTTCCTCCAACTCCATCCCCAAATCCGCCGCTGTTCCAAGGAGGTCTGGGCTCAGCTCCACTTGGAGCCAGCCCACGACAACTCAAGAACAAAATAAGTGAAGAGAAGTCAATCACTGGCTGCATGCTGCAGCCCTGATCCTGGTTTCCAGGAGAGCCAAAGCACCAGGCTCTGGCTTGGGAGGAATTTGAGATGCAAGTTCAAGGGCCAAAGGGCACATGGATGCTTGGGTTGGCTGAAGGAAAACACAGCTGAGGAGATAAAGTTCAGGAAAAGCAAACACTCGGCTGTCACCTCCAGCTTTTATGTTCGCCCGTTGCTCTGGCTACAAAGTTGCCACGACCATATATTTCTTTTCCAAGCCTGGCTGCCATACTCCAGATTTACTTAGTGTTTGTTAAATTTAAATCAGTAACTGAAAAATAATCACGTGTTTCCCCACAGAGGCTCTTTTCTCTAAGATTCCCTACATACATTTTCCAGAGATTATTGCTTTAGGTTTAAGAGATGGGTTTTCATTTGACAGAGCACAATTGGGAAGCCAGGACAAAGCTCAATCCTTGCTCCCAAGGGACACCCTGGCAGTGACACACACTCCAGTACAGGCTCAGCTCACAGCAAGACTATTTTGGCACAGAAATGAAGAAAGGCTCGGTCATTTTAATTAAAAGACTTAAGAATATAAATTATCATCCTGAGGGCCAATTTTCTGACCGCTGGAGATCATGTTACACTTTAATTCACAACCTAGAAGTGAAATTTGATGACAGCAGAGCAAAGCCAGCGTGTTTCCAGGGAGGGAAGCACAATTCTCCTGACACTGGGGAAGGATCATCCTTAGCCAGGCATCTCCACCCAGCTGCTTCAGTGCATCTGCAAAGTTAACACATGTTTGGGAGATGGCAGGGAGGTATTTTTGAGGACCAAGGCAGTGAACCAGGCTGCAGCACAGCCCCACAAACTGCTCCATCAGCACAACCAGAGCAGCAGGGAATGGTGAGGTGGGAACTTCCCGGCCTTGCAGACACCCAAGGTTCCCACAGTTATACCCAGCACAACCTGCACCCAGGCATGTGGAGATGTGCTAAGAATAGACACAAAAACCCAACTTGAGAGTGACTTTCCTCGGAGCTGCAGCTGCTCTTCCCTCCACCACTCAACAGGATGCTGGCGATGCAGATTTTTTTTTTTTTTTTTGGAAACTTTGGGCAAGGCAGGAAGGTTGGCCCTAACTCC
>VZRX01007997.1:0-111818 GCA_013398075.1 Notiomystis cincta | reverse complement strand
TGCGTGGGGTGCAGATTTTTTTTTTTTTTTTTGGAAACTTTGAGCAAGGCAGGAAGTTTGGCCTGAACTCCAGCTGGGCTTCCCTTTCCTTATGCAGGGCTTCAAAAGGAAGTTTTTATTGTATCAGGCAGTTAGACTCATCTATCCACAGACAATCTGCTGAAGGTTTTGAAACTGGTATTTTTTTTCCTTATTAGGGACATGACAACTCGTTCTTCCTCCCTCTCATCCCTCTTTCCTACAGGGAAAGGATCAGCAGAGAAAAAAGTCATATCAAATCTGTAAAGATTTTGTTCTGAATTAGGGACTGTGGGATGAGCAAGCCACAGTCATTCAAATCCCAATGGTGTTTTCCAACCTCTACTCATGCCAGACAGACTCTAAAGCAGAGAGGAAGGAATTGGGCAATGTGGGCAGGTCCCACTTGGCTGCACCAGACATTTAGCTCCATAGATGAAAATTCCCTTGTTTCCTAAAGGCAACGGATTTTGTCATTTACTGTAGATAAGAGAGAAATCAAACTGCAAAAGATTTTAGGGTAACAGTCAGGATTTATATCTGCATATTTCAAAATGTGACTGCACTTTGTAACAATTCCTACAAACTGGTTAGAAACAGGCACGAGCTTCTGGAGGAAAACACATCCTGTCCCACAAAGCAACAGCTGAGCAAATAGTGCAGGTCTCCACTTCAGATTTTCAAAGGGAAATAACGACCTACTGTGACTCAATCCACTCCTCTGCCTCAGTGCACCACCTCCCTTCTGCCCCAGGCAATGCTAATGGCGGTTTCTCACCTCGGAGAAGGACCAGGTGCCAGCCTGCAGACACTGGGCCAGCCAGAGGAGCAGGCTGGGCTGGTGACAACTTTCCCACGTTCTCAAATTACCAGCTGGATCTGCTGCCAAGTGTCTTTCACAGACAGAAATCCCATCCTGGGAGCCGTCTGACCCCACAGCTCTGCCGTGCCCAGGACCTTCCTTCTGACACCCAGCAGAAACTGAGGGCCAGTGATTCCCAGTTCATCCACCTCCCTGTTTTCCCCCCACTGTGAGTTTCACTTACATGGATGTCCTGTATTTGATGTCATCCTTCTCAGCCAGCTGCTCGCAGGTGAGGTTCATGTGCTCCTTCCACAGCCCCTGGCACTTCCGACACGTTTCCTGAGGAGGGTAACAAACATTAAAGGAAGAAACAAAAGGCCCAGCACACCACCAACAGATTTAAGAACGGTAAAAATTCCCACATCAAGCTGCAGGTTCTCAGGTGAGGGTGGGGCTGGCAGGATGGTATTGCAGGTTTGTCCTCCACTGGAGACCAAAGGCCACAAATAATGGGAACTAAAGGTTTTTCCAAGGCACAAGAAAATGGATACAAAATGAATCCATCAATCCTAATTCATCTAAAACTCATGGGACAGCTACCAGGTCCACAAGTCACAACCCAGAGGAGACTGCAGAGGTGAAAATGTGGTGTCAAAAGGACATCAAGTTCCTCTGTTTCCTGACCAAAATCCTTCACCTTCATATAAAGGGCTTCTAATTTCACAGGTCATGGAAACCTTGCAGCTACATCAAAACCTCAGCTTCACCAGGCACACAAGCAAATATATATATATATATATATATATATATATATATTTAGTTTTGTAAAATTTCACAAAATAAATGATTAAACAACTGAGAAACGCAGAATGTGGACAAACATCCAGAAAACCAAGGTGGAATATGAACAAATATTTACAAACTTAACCAGAATAGCTAGGCTAAACTTAGAGCAAGTGGCTGAACTTTCTTATTCTTGCAAACTCTTTAGCAACAAGGCTCTAATCCAGGATTGGTACAGGAGCAGGATTGCTATGGAGGCACAGTTGGGAAGGGAGCTTGGACCAGCACTGGGGACAGAGCTGATTTTTTCGGTTGGCTGGCCAAAGAAAACAATTTTATTTTGGGTCAAACAAGGTATTTTCCTTTAATTGAAGGAAGATTAGAAAACATCCAGATCAAACTTGAAAAAAGGACACATTTTATGATCCAACTGTTTCATCTTCAGGCTGGCTGGGGCTCAGGCTCTTAGATCCAACCTTCCCCCTGGGCAGGAAAACCCATCTGGCTATGCAGCATCCTCTTCCCCTGCACACCACAAAAGGTCCCAAAAGAGCTTTGCCCAGCCCTGGTCTCACTATCAGCAAAATACAACCACTGCAGAGACAGATCTTACTTGATTGCATTACCTTCATTTTATTTTAATGAAGAAATTGGACGTTTATGTGAGATATGAAAGAAGAAAATGCTTCAAGACACACGTAGGCAGCAACACTCTTTTGATCGTGAATCAGACAAACAGGATGAAGGCCAAAGCTTCCAAGGAAGCCACCCTAGGAGGGGGATGCAAAATGGGGACTTGTTTGTATCTGTGCTCGCTGGGAGATGCCCAACTGCTCGTGCTTTCATCTGGAGAATGAAAGGCTCCTCGGCCTGGCTGGTGAGCCGGACGTGTTTGCAGACAGCAGGGTGAGGGCTGGAGCAAACACAGAGCCAAGAGTGTGAATGCATCCCAAAACTCAGCAGAGGATTTTGTGGTCACTCACCTTGCAAATGCACCCCTTGGCAGGCAGGCACTGGTTTTAAGGAGCAGTAAATGCCTCAGGTTCTATTGATTCTCATGCATCGTTCATCACACCCTGTGTTTTCCTGCTAAAGCTGTTAAAACAGGCACCATTTTGTGTGCATTTTTGGCAAGCCACATCTGGCTGCTGGCAGCAGAGGAAGATCAGACTTGGAACTGTTCACATACCTCCATGAGACCCACCTTCCCCTTTATACCCAACACCTGGCCACGTGCCATTCTGAGATCAAAAGTGCCTTAGGTTGTTTTTTTTTAATGTACACCAAGGGTTAAAAAGAGCCTTTGGAGCCTTGTTACACAGAACTGCTTCCACAGGCCAGCAACAGAGATTGAACAGCTTTTTGCCAGGAGGGTTGGCACACTTTCCAGCCAGGAGCCTGCTATTCCCAATTACTTAACTCCAGGAGCCTCCTCTGCTGCCCAAACGATGCCCTTTGGAAGCAGATGGTGCCGCTTAGACCCTCGTCCCAAGTCATTCCCTTTTTCTCCTGCCTCCAGCCTGGTGGATATTGGACACAGTGCTCTCCCTGGAGCCCAGGCTGCTGTTATTTGCCAAACAGTTGTCTCCTGTGCTCAGGAAAAGGGATTTCTGTGCAGGCAAGGAGAATTCCTGGGATGGCACGACAGGAGGTATCCGGTTCTCCGTGACTGCGGCACAGCGGGTGCCACCGCAGCTGCGAGCGTTTCTGGGATCCCTCCCAAGTCGTGTTGTCCTCAAGGAGCTGCAAACCCACAGGCAGCTGTGCCTGTGCCAATGCTCCTCATGAAGGGGACAGTCCTGGGGCCTCCCAACTCCCGAGTGTCACCTGGTGCTGCCTCTGACTGAGCCACGTCCTCTCCAAGGGAGGCTCAGGAATATGCACCACACACGTGCTGTTGGCAGAACCTGTTGGGATTTTTCCCCTTATTCTACCCAAAACAATGGCACATTGTTGGCTCCCTTCCCACAGAACTGGGGAGGAAGCCCATGGTTCACACAATGGCAACTGCTCCAGTACCACGACTGAGGTCACAGCTCTTGCCGAAGGAAAGTGACCTTTTTAAATTTCTACTGAGTCAAACTCAACCCACCTGGCTGATGAGGGCTTTGCCCATCTCACACAATCACAACTCTGAACTCTACAATTTCCACAAAGATTTCTTTTACTTCAGAACCAGCCCTTCGTTTGATAATGGAAGATACTCTCCCATTACCATGTTAATTAATCCAGACACTGCACCACCTAAACCCACATAAAGGGGGAACAAGTCCTCCCCAGTCCTGGAATCATCTACTCCAAGTGTAGTGGCCAAAAAGCAACTCAGTCCACCAAAACAAAGATCCTTCCCAATTTCTTCAGCACTTGGTCCCTCAGCAAACCCTGCTGTACTCAGGTAGGGGCACCTGTGTTTTAGCTTTAACAGCACTTGAGCTGAATGCATCATTTCTGGATCCTGTGAATTCCATGTGTTCTCCTGCCTTCCCCCAGCCCACTCCTCACAGGCAGGTACAGCTAAGGCAGCTCACACTTTAAGTGCTGAAAAGGTCTTGGCATTAGGAAACGGCTCCAAACCAGGCACGGAGACAGGAGATTAAGAATCTGCTGCCTGTTACATCTGCCCCAGGCTTGGCAGGCAGCCTGGGACAGTCCATGGGCCGAGGGAGGATGTGATGGAGAGGGTGTTTAATCACACCCTGTAATCTCCTCACTGTACATCTGTTAGAGGCAGTGGCTCTGCTTCCTCTCGCTGCCTGCCAGGAAGCAGCCGGGATTAACACAAACATGTTTGGGTTCAGGAGGATCCTTTGTTCCCAGGGTCAGCAGTGGATGTGCAGCTTTCTGTGCTCAGGGCCAGCCTGGCCAAGGGTGGACACTTTGCTTTTGGTGTGGGCAGCACAATCCTTCAATACCTTTGTTAATTGTCCCAGCACCTAATGAAGGTGGCAGGGAGTGTTTTACATGAATTTCTGCTGGTACTTCCAATGGATGCTACACTTTTAAATACAGCCTAGACTTTTTCCCCCACTCTATCATCAACTAAGAATAACTCTCCAAAGTCCATCCCACTCATTGAGGGGCAAAAATCCCAAGTAATCAACTTTTCCTTGCCAGTCCCCACATTCTCTTGGCCACAGTCAGTGTTGTGTGCACTGCTGGCAGTGTAACAGGAATCACTTTTCCTGACTGCAACCTAAACAAATGCCACATGGACAAAAACATCAGATGATCCACACAGATCCCAGCCCGGCTGCCCACGGCATTCCCGCCTGTGCTGTAGGAGTTCACACAGAGCCATTTACTGAGTGAGCAAAACGCAGAGAGGGTGGGGGAAACTCAACTTAAACAACAACAGGCGACGGCCCTTGGCTGTCGTCACTGCCCTCTGCTCCCAGGGGTGGCTCTGAGCCGGGCCCAGCTCTTCCCTCAGCTCTCCATATGCTGGGTAATTAAATCCTGGTGCTGTTGTGATTCCCTGCATCCCCCAGGAAGGGAGAGGTGCACGCTCCAGCCATCTCTGCCCCTGGCACACATGGGGATGCTGGCTGAGAGGGAGGTGAAGCAGCCTGGGACGGAGCCCCAGTGATTGATTCGCTGCTTCCTCCTGCTCTCGGACACACAATAGCACAGGCTGACCCCAAACAGGCTGAGCTTTACCCAAAAGCAGATGTGAATGCAAGTGTCTCAGAACAGCACCTCAGGGCCAGTCCGTACTGTGCTGCTTTAATTAAAGAGCTGCAATTCCCAACCAGATGAGTTAATGGGAAAACAAAGAACCACAGAATCTTCCTCCCCACAAAGTCTCACTGTCCATAAAGTTGCACAGACCTTAGCTAAAAATGGATGCAGAAGCAGCTAAATGAATACAACCTTTAGGCATGGATGAGCTCTCACGAACACGCCTTCAATGCTGTTTCTGGGATTTCCTGCATGTTACGTTGGGATAAAGAGTCTATAATCCATCCCAAGACAATCCATTTGGGTAAGAGATCCCTCTTCAGAGATGTACAAACACTCAGCACAGGGCAGGGGGACCCCAACTCCACAGATCCCTGACTGCCCAGTGCAGGGAGAGCTCTTTCCAGCATGAATTGCTGTGGCAATATTCCAATCCTGGAGCCACACGCAATGGGTGGGATGGGCAGCAGGTACCCACCCCAAACACGAGATCCAGTCAGGGTGAGGAAAGGAATGCCATGCCTTGGATGGGTGATGGAGCAAGGAGCAGGGGGCTGGGAGGACATCCGTGGGTTTGGAGCTCCCCCGGGAGCACGGCTGTTCCCCAGGCAGCGCTGCCACTCAGTGGCGGCCGCTCACACGGCAGGGACGGAGAGCAGGAAGGGAAACCTGGGAACAAGGGAGCGGAGCTTTCCTCTCCTGAGCACGGCCATGGGTCGTTCTGAGAGGGGAGAGGTCACAGGCAGGAATAAAGCAAAGGCACAAGCTTGAATTCTTGGCTGTAAGAATGAGCTGGGGTGTAAAAACAGAGACCTAAGAGTGAGCAGGAGTTAAAAGCTGGATAAGGAAAACATGCATTTATATCCCAAACCCACCAAGAACCATAGAACAGAATCATAGAATTATTAAGGTTGGAAAAGATCTCCATCAAGTCCAACCTTTAAGAAGGGTTGGTTAAAGCTTTTATATAGCCATATATTAAGCTCCACTACAAAAAATGATGATCCAAAGCAATGCCTTCTGTTTTGCCTGTTCTTGTTAAATTGAGCATATTTTAGTTCCTTCCCCATCTCTAAGGTACTGGAGACACTCAATGCCCTTTTGCTCCCAGGCTGGTTCCCATGAAGTTTTGGGTTGTCTGTGTCAGAATCCCAGAACCAGAAATGTGTGGTAACTCCCATCTCTTGCCTAAGTCAGTAGGACTATCTCATATCTGTAATTCAGAAGTTTCTGAAACACACAGACCAAACCAAAATAAGCTTTTCCCTCTCCAGAGCTTGACTTTAAAAGCCCCAGAACAGCTGCTGGTGTGGGTGAAGTGGTTAGAGACCTATGGAGCAAAAATATCTGCAGCTTCACACAAGAAGTGCTGCTCAGCATCACTGACCCTGTGGCTGGCCAGAGGTGGAAACAGCACTAGCACCAGAAATTGCTCCTTGATCTCAGACTGAGAGTAACCTGAGTATGAGAAACAGCTCTTTCATGGAGAAAGGTCATATTAAATACATGAACTTGAACAAAACTATGTTTTTTTCATTCTCTGGAATGTTTATAAAGAAGTATGTTTGTTTCAAAGCTACTTTCTCTCAAGCTCCAGGGCTGTGAGAAATACATCAAAAGGTGCAGGCAGCAGGTTGGCTGCAGAAAAGAGCACTGGAGCATTTGCATCACACATCATCACAGCAGGATGCCTTCCCCTGAGCTGAGGAACAAATATTCCTCACAAGGATAAGCTCTCCTCACCAAAATGATGGGTTTTTTTGAGAAGCTAGTCCCCAGCCCTGAGCAGTTTGGCATCACACAGAGCATCTCTCCAGCTCAGCACACTGAGAAATTTGGATACAGCCAGGGTGGACTGTGACATACCCAGAGGTGCTCACCCAGCAACCTGAGTCCACCTGCAGTGCAGGTAGAGGAAAACACTGCTTGGCCACTTTATAAAGGCAGGTTAAATATATCCTGGGACCTCACACAGAATATGTTGGCTAAATCACTATACCTGAGGTCATATCACTCCTTCCCAGGGAAAAAGTTAAGAGAAACTCAGCACCAGCTACTGGAAACACATCTGTAGCTGTCAAGCAGAGCTTTGAGATCTGTTGGACTGATTGCAGATAAGAGCTCCTGCCTTCCCAGCCAAGGTAAATAATTAAATGCTAGCAGAGGAGTTTAAAGCCTCAGCAGCTGCCCCTCCTGCTCTCCCCCAGTGCACATTCCCGTGCTCCATTCAGCACAGCAGATCCAGGAGGTTATCCACGTAATCCTCTGCACAATCTCACGGCAAAAGGGATGCTGCTTCCGAGAGCTGCAACCCTAAGTGATGAAATCTGACTGTGGAACTGGTGGAAACAATAGAGACCTTGGGGGAGGCACAGATTTAGATTTCAAGAGAAGCAATTTGAGTTGTAAAGGGTAACTCCGGAAGGTCATGCCTGGGGCTGCACCCGAGGATGCCAAGAAGGTTAAGGCTAACAAAAGCAAGGTATCTCATTTGCAGAGGTACCTGCTAACGATGCATTGTGAGACTCAGAGGAGGAACAATTACTGAAGTTAATTTTGAAACTTCCCTCTTACACCACCACATGATAAACAAAGTCCCCCATTACCCCCCCCCAGACACAAACCCCTGCCCTTTGTGTGGCAGAAGCTCTTCCAGACCTGCTCGATTTTTTTCGTGGTTTTCTCTCCCCCTGCAGTTTCCCAGATCATAACACGAAAAGATCAGCCAGAGAACTCTGTTAGAGATGTCCTCTCCTCCACCAAAAGTTGCATGGAGACCCAGGTTTATGTAACACACCTACAACCCTTTTTAAAGAGTCTGCAATACAGCAATTTCGATGGTAATTTAGCAGCATTATCAAACTTTGTTTTCAATTTAGAGCCTTTTTAACTGCAATCTCTACCTACAACAGAAGTTCACACTCCAGATCATCACAACACCAGCAAGGGATGGGGGAAGGTGAACTGATGCTGGCAAAATAGGTACAAATCCACCCTCAGAAACTGGGCATGCACAGCTTGTGTTGCCTGGAAAATTAAACCCAAATATGGGGAAATCCCCAAAGTAAGGAGTTCCTAGATTTAAACAGTCCAGAGTAAACCAAAAGTAATTAAAAAAATGTTGGGGAATAAGCAAGAATCAAGAAAATAGAAAGCAAAGGGATACCTGGCCTTCTTGAAAACTCAGAAATTCAGATGATTTAGTGCTTTAATGCCTGTGTGCCCCAGGGTTACTTCTTACCTGCTGCTCCCCACATGACCACTTTGCAGACAGGACACATTTGCACCTCTGAAGTGAGCCACAGAGCAGCCAGCCTTGTAACTGTAATATTTATAGCAACAATATTTACCACAGAGGTATGAAAATCGCTCTGTGAACCGCTAACCTCCATCCTGCCCCTTCACCAATGTGACACTGAGTCACCTGTGGCTCATTTGCTGTGCTGAAACAAAGCAGTGGAGAAACCAGCACCCCACAGCAGCCTGCTGGAACTTCTAAAAAAAAGCCAAAACCACTGAGAAGTGCCATGTGGGGGAAGAGTTCACACCTAAGCTCCAGTGCAGAAATGCACTGGGATTTCCTCCTGCAGCATAAACCCTATTATTTTGTACAGGTATCTGAGTAACAAAAGTAATAATAAAATATATCCAGCAGACAAGCAGACAACAAAACAAAGCAGAAAACTACTCAGGGAAATAGATGTGCCAGCAACTTTACTGATTCCTCTTCCAGAGCCCCTGGGTGACGTCTCCATTCCCTTCTGTACTTCAAACACCCACCAGCTGGGCCTGGGTTTCTGTTTGGTGCAGAAGTGGTGAAAAAAATCCCCAAACCCACAAATTGTGGGTGGTTTTTAAAGTTCTGCTAAGGTTGTTTGGCCCTGCATGAGGCCACAGGGAGCAGAGGGACACTGGGAAGGACCCACCAGCCCCACAAGGAGCAGGGCAGAGGGGATAGAGCCACCTAAGGCCATGGAGCCAAGTGGCTGCTGACCCCCAGAGCAGCCTGATCTTGACAAAAGCCAATAAAGCTGCCTTAACTCTCATGGGAGGACGGGCAGGTTAATGGAGCAGTGCTCCAATGTCCTGCCAAATGAGGGTAATTCAGGACACATTTTGTCTTCTAAGTAGAAAAATTGTTTAACCTGTAATTTAATTTTCAGTTAAGTCATATAATCCCTTTCAATTCACTTTTCTATTAGTCGTGGAAAAAATGCGGGGTTTGGAAACGCTTTGGAGTAAGAGAAAAACCACCTCAGACCTGCAGACACTGAAGCTGAGCTGAGTTAACAACTCCAAAGGCAGCCTCTGCACCTGCAGCAGCTCTGAACAGCAGCTGGTAATGCAGCAAGACAAGCTGAGCTCTGCACAGCCATGTGAGAACAGGCAGGAGGCCGGGAAAACAAGGCCAGGAACAACACCTGGAACCCCTGCGAGGTTTGTGGGGTGCCAGAGCTGTGTGGGAACACAGCCCTTCACAACAGGAGGGAGATGGGAACAGCACTGGGCAAGCTCAGCGTTGTGAAATCCCAAGTGAAGAGTTCCCTTTCTGCTGTGCTCACAAACACTCATCAGAAAGACCGGTTCCCCTCTTCCCCTGCGCGAGCACATCAGTTTAATTAAGCACCCTGTTCAAGGATTTGCATGGCATGACTTGTCCACATATCTGAGATGTTGCAAGCCTGTTATCTGTGAAAGCAGAAAAACCCTCAAAACCCACAAAAAGCACAAGTCACCTCATCTCCAGGGATCTGTTTGAGACCCTGCTCATTCCCAAGCAGCAACGGTAATTTCTGCCATGACCCCACTACAACAGCAAAACTGACTGGAATATTTCATGTTCTACTGCTGATGGCAATTCAGTTTGGAAGGGAGAATCCTTGGTGCAGGAGAAACCCACCCCAACAACCCAGGCCACAGAGGAATGATGCTCCTGGTGCAGGATGGGGGTCCACTGGCCACCTTTACCACTCACAAACCATCTCCCACCTCCTACACCCACACAGAAGGAAAAAACAAGAACTGCAAGTACAGAGAGCTTTGGCATGGCTGGATATAAGGAAGGATCAAAACTTGTCTTGTGGGGTTACATTATCCAAAGGGGGGATTATTAAACTATGCTGTACATGCAGTTCCTCTGAAAGGATTCAGTCCAACACCCTCACAGGGGTACGAGGCACAGACAAGAACGCAGAGGGTGGGAGACCCAAAGATGAAATCAACCACTTTGGCAGCACAAGTGAGGTATTAAGGCACAGACCGTTTCCCCAGCCCCATAGCAACTTCCAGATCCTGTTCTCATTTTCCCAGGATGTCCATTGTAAAGACAAGGAGAGGAAGGAAAAAAGGAAAAAGCGCCATCACAAACACACCATCATTAAAACAGACTTGAAGAATATGCGGATGCTCCTGAAAACACTTCCAAAGTGGTTCCCCAGCACGTGGGGAAGTATTTAGCTGCTGCTGACCAGTTAGTGACCCTGGGGAAGAGGCTTTCCATGGCAGCAAACCCCACTGTCAACCACCAAGGAATGGAAGCACCTTTGTCCAAGAGACAGGTCCCAATTGTAGCCCTGCAACCACACAGTGTGATCTAGTGAGGGGTGGCTGGAATGAAACAGCCCTGGGAGCACTACAAGAGACTCTCCGAACTAGTTACTGTCTTGTTTTCATCCTAATTTCAGAGCTCAAGTGCCACATAAGAAGCAAAAACAAAGTATCAGCCAATAGGTTTTGTCTGAAAGAAACATGAGTTGTACAACTTAAAAGAGGAGCAGTTTAAGCAAGTGCCAAACGAGCCATTTGCATTAACCTCATGAAACAGGATATGGAGCACTTTTAGCAAGAAACAGGAGATTGACTTTATTAGAAAAATACTTTTAAGGTTCAAATCCATCAAGCCATTTTGTAGCCAGGGATGATTTGTAAAAGACATTATTGGCTGACAAAGCTGGCTTTTGGCTTTCCAAGCCATCAGCAATTACCATCCAGAGGGACATTACCTGTTCTGAGCTAATGAGTGACACCAGCGCCAAACATCAGGCATAGACATTAACTGGGGTAGAAAATGGCTCTTTAGGGCTCAGGAAGAAAACTATTCTGAGACATCCATAAGAAGCCAAGACATTTCACTTGGTGTAAAGGTGATTGTAGAGAAGAAGAGTGTATTGTTCTCTTGTGCTTATCTAGACTCAATCAGAGTTATCTAAACTCAATCAGACACCAAAAACCTTCTTGGGCTTGGACCAGATAAACCTCTCCCCATGAAATTAAGGAGAGTCACAATTCCTAATTGCTGTCTTAAGCAACAAGACTGAAAATCTATGGCACCCTTCAAACAAACAAACCCATCACCTCAGGGTCGATGTTGTAACTTGGTTTATTTTAGCCTAGAATTTACTATGTTGCAAACGCCATCCCCACCCACTGGGATCTGGTAAGACCAACCCCTTCCTCCTGCCCGACTTCTCGCTTCCACTTCTGACCCAAGATTTTATTGCAAAGGGAAACCAGGGTTATTGGCCATAAAAGGAAAAGACCCATTTGTCACATTTCTGCAGAGGGGAGTCAACTAAGAGGAACTTCAGTGACTTCCTTAAAACTCGGGAAGCAGCAGAGGCTGCTGCCATTCCCCCTTATAAGGATTCGAGGGCTTCGCTCCCGCTTCCGCCAGGGAAGGATGCACGTGGGCACCGGCCCCAGACGGTGCAGGAGCACAGATGTCTCATTCTCAAGGAAGACAAAAGGGAAGGGAAAGAGAAAAAAGCAGCAGCAAACAGGCAGTTCAGGGAGTGCTGCCCCAGGCTCCCGTGCTCTGTGAGGGCTCTGTAGGTGCACTCTTTTCCTCGGTGACCCAATGTGCTCCTTTCCATGCAGTCCTACTGATGCATCTGCTGGAATTAACAAGCTGAAAACTTCATTTACATCAAGAATGCAACTGGCCTTTTGGTTGTGGCATGTTTATGTTTGTTTAACAAACCTCTATGTTCCTTCCATCAGATATTATTCTGAATTCCTGACCTCAGCTATGGGCGTGCTCAATCCAAAAAGAAGAGAAGTCAGAAGTTATTTCATTCAGGAACATTAACTTGGCTTTTCTTTTTTCATGAAGAAACATTCTTTTACGTTTACACCACTAACCACAGCCACACTCAAACTCACTTAATGCACAGATGAAGGTGAGATGCCCCTGCAATGAAAATTGCTCGCCAGCAGCACAGTGGACCTTGTATTTCAGATATATCAATGAGAAAAGCTGACAGGACAATTTCATTTTTGTTTCACTTTCAGAATCACATGAAACAATCCAGCAGTACTGGGTGGAAAACCACAAAACTGATTTTGAGCCCAGAAGTAAAAGTTAACCTGAGCTTGTTTGTCAGGTCCTAAGAGCACAATGGTGTTTGGGGAGAAAAGTCAGTGTGATGCTCACAGGGCATCCTAAAATCCCAAAAGATCATTATAGGGTTTTTTGGGGGAGGTTTTTATTGCTGAGGAAACTACATAGCTGGAGCTTTATAATTCTAGGGTAAGCCAAGGAATCAGTGCTTTGTAGTTGCAATGGCTCCCACATGCATGAATGGTTCATGGCCCCTTCCCAGCACCAGCCTTTTCAACCAAAGGAGTTCTGGTCAGAACCAAACACCACAAGATGTTCTCTTCCCCTTAACACAAAGGAAATACTGCTCTGTCCCACACCAGACCTTAGAACAAACTGCTTCACTCTGGGCAAAGTCTCCCTCTGATCTCCAGGAAGTCCCACTGGTAGAGCACATTCCAATATTTATCTTCAATTTCATTTATCCACGTTCAGGTACATAAGCTGAACCTTTGGTAACACATTCTAACTTTGTACCTTTGTGAAAGGGTTTGGTGTGGTGGATTAGATGCTGCCCAGCAGCCAGAGAAAGACCCTCAACTCTCTCCCCTTTTTTAATACATAAACACTATTGCTTGACTTTCCAGGAGCACAAAGAGAATATATTATAACAGGAAACACAAAACCTTCACTTTTTGGTTTTGACCACCAACCCAGAACCTCTCCCTTAGAAGAGCAGCTTTTCAGGAGTAGCTTGAAAAACAGCCTGGCTTACAGCAAAGTCTCATTACAGGACAGGAGAGTTCCCCCTCCCCAAGGCACACTAAACCATCAAAATAAATACAGGTCAGAGAGGCATCACACAGCTCCAGGCTGCAAGCTCTCTTTGGGTGTATTGTTCAGAACAGTCTTAATTAATCTGATCTTCACTACCTACTGTCAGGCCACTTGGGTCCCACTGCTAAACCTGAGGCTGATGTTCCCTTGCCAGTAAACCAGTGGCCTGTGTTACTTATCCCAACAACTTCCAGTGCCTATTTATTTTATAAAGCAAGACCCTCAAGCAGAGATCTCACTCAGAGGAAAAAAAATCCAACAAAAAAACCCCCAAGCAGGTATAACATCTGACTTTACTGTTCTCAGATGCAAAACCCCACAAGCCCTTTTTGACACGAGGCTCCTAAAAATAACTCCTCCTTTAAAAAGTCCGGTTATTTTTATACAGTCACAAGAATCACTGGATTGCTTCTAATTATCCCATCCTTCCTTGGAATGTCTATTTGTGCTCAACACAACTGGCTGTGACACCAGTGGAATCATAATACATCTTGAATTACAGGCAACTGGGTAAGTTTAGTTTCACCTTGTGAACAGTTTTGAGAGAGCGACAGTTAAAAAAAGCCCATTTTACTGTGATCTTTGGAGTCTGTGTTAAAAAGGAGCCAGTTCAAAGCAGAAACAGATCTTACACTGGCCATGACTGAAAACAAAACCTGTCTCTAACAAGTATTCACAGCAGGATTAGAAACGTTCCACCTAAACAGGATCAGCAGGCAGATCCCTAAAAAGCCCCTACAGCAGGACCAGGCCTTTGGATTCTCTGTCTTTCCTGTAAATACATCCTCACTGCCTCTGGCTCCCAGGACACACTGACTTTGCTCCACAGAGTGTAACACAGAGGAATCTGCTCGAGGCACAACAGAAATAGGGCCACTTGTCCATCTGCAGCATGCCCAGCCATTCCAGCTGGACCCTCATGGTAACCAGGCTATGACTGCACAGTCCCAGAGCCTCCCGTGGTGCACTCAGCACTCAGCTCTTACTGGAATTCATTACTGCACGTCCAAATATTTGCATGGAAAACTTGCTGGACGCTTATTCATAGGAGGCCTGGCTCCTGCCTGATTTTCTTAATGCTCCTCAACACCCTGAGGGGAAGAACATTTCCAGAATTAGTATCTGCAGCCCCATCTTCTTCTCCCAAGCTGCATCTCAAAGCTAGAACTCACACCATATCTTCCTGCTATTATTTAACACTATTTTTTTCTCACTCCATCTTTCTGCTATTGTTTCACACTATTTTTTTTCTCTGATGCTTTTATCTGAAGAGTCATCCATTGCAATTTGTATTGTCATGGTAACAGGACTCCCTCCCCTGCCCAAAGCCCATCCCCAGGCTCATTGTGCTCATTACCAGACGGGCAGGCAGCACCCTGCATACAGATGAACCTCTCAACGTGGGCTGTTCTCCCTGCAGCTGGACTGACACAGCTCCTGCTATGGGGTTATGGTTGCACCAGAAGAAGGGAAAGAGTCTTCCCAAGTCAAATTTCCTCTGTTCAAAGAAATAAGCTTTGCTCAAGGTGTTTTTGTAGTACACACATTTCTGTTGTGCTGATTAAAATGAAGAGACCCGGGCTCGTAACCAGCCTGAGCAGTGCAATAAAAAAATAAGAAGATTTAGAGCAGGTGTAAGAGGGTTTTGCTAAGGCAGCTTGGACATACTGATAAAGAAAAAGGGGAAGATCAGCCCACAAAGGAACAGAGTCAAGAGCAGTGCTCTGGAGCCCTCTTACGGCAGCTCGCTCTCGGCTTCCACGGAGCAGAATTCCATGAACGCCTCACAGTGTCTGTGAGGAAAAGGATGCAAAGCCATTGAGACAGGCTGGGAACAAACACCTTCTGGCTTTGATCACACACAGCTTAAAACCCCACACTTCCACCTCCTGCTGGGTGTGCAAAGACTGGACAAGCCCCATGTTTGAAGTGGGACAGAAGACACTGAGACCAATCTCCTCCAGTGCTGCTCCTGCAACAGAAACACGTAAGGAAATGACCAAATTCACTGCTCCAGTGCTAACAACTGCTCCTTGGGGATGTCAGGCTGACCAGTGCCCTGCAGGAAGGCCAGACTGGTTTCATACCAACCCTTTCTTGACTTCTCCACAAGCCAATAAGTTCTGACAGAGCCACAGAGCTCAGTTCCAAAATCCCTGCCACTCAGGGAGGCACAGCAAGGAGAGGGCTCACCTAAAGCTGGGAAGAGCACAGCTGCTGGGCTCTGAAGGGGTTACAGAGACTCAACAGCAGGGAAATATTTATGGAGAAAAGATGCTGAGCTGTGCATGTTTCCCAGGCTGGAGATGGTTTTAATTTACCTCTTGCAAAGGCTGTGATTATTTGCTGCTGTTTTTTGTTGAAAGCAGCTATTCGAGGCTCACCTACTCCCTCTGGTGTCACAGCTCTGCATCTGAGCCAGAACAAAACACTCCCTAAACTCACACAAACTACAAGGAATCCTGCTTTTTTCCCCCTCTGGAAAAGAGGAAGCCATATTTATAAGCATTAGGGACTGCCCTTCCCAGGCACAAAGCAGTCTTTGACTATAGCACGCTAAGGACAGTACAGGCATCTCCTAGAGCTTGGAGCTACAGCCAGAAAGTTTCCTTCTCTTTCCCAGCTCTTCCTTCAGAGACTGCTCTCTGCCTGACTTGAGCTCAACTGCAGCATCCACCACGCTCCTCACCAGATTTTCCTATAGTTCTGGTCAGCATTGACATGCCTGTGTTAAAGCATTAGTTTAGGTATTTTTTTGAGACATTTTAAAACTGGGGAAGTACCCTCACCATTACAAGACTGGAGTTAGGCACTCAATCCTCCTGGCATTAGCTGTACACCATGGGAGGAAGGATCTCACCAGCCCTCTCATATCACTCCATGAACTCCAGAAACCTGCACAGCCCCACAGACAAAAGGGAACCAGTTTTCACCATGGTTAAAAACTGCCACCTCCCAACCAGTGCTGCTTCCCCAGGCATTTCCCAGATGCCACCCTGCTGGCATGGTTCTTCTGCTTCATTCTTTTGAATCTGCTCCTCCTCTGCTTTGTCTTTATGGTTCTTCTGCTTTCCTCCACTACTGAGCTTCCATAGGATGCTGCTATAGCACCGAGGAGAACAAACACAGCTCTTTATCCTCCCTTTTTCATTTGTAGTTGCTTTTCTCCCTATTTCACTTGGGAATCTTGCATCCTCTCCTCCATTGTCTGCCCCATGCCTCTTCCCCAAGCTAGCAGCAGCTTACCCAGCCTGGCAGAATCCCTCCTCAGCCCACGTGAACAAGGTTTCCAAGCTCTCCTCATAAAGCATCTTCTCCACATTCTCCGATTAATACATACCTTGAAGGGAACCATAAATATTTGCCTGGATTTTCTGTTAATCTTGCTCTGACACAGCTATTAGGATTACTGGAGTGTGGGTTGATAAGCAATGGGGTGAGTGCTGGAGTGTTTCGGGAGATGACAGCAACATCTCGCTGTATTTCACTGATGTGGATGCCTTGGTGACCTGCACTAATCCACTTGGAAAATTACTATGAGAGAACAAAGAGTCTTAAAATACGAAGCTGAGGGAGGTGGAGTGCTGCAAAGAGAAGTTTATTTCCAGACCAGCCTTTTCTAAATATATGCATAAACATCTGTATTCAGCACTAAGTGGAGAATCACAAACAGAAATGAGAAGAGAATAACCCAGAGCAGAACCTCCCCACACATCCACATGCATTGGTCCAGCAGGAGAAATCCAGGAGCCCTAATTTACAGCACAACCTTTCTCTCAGAACACACATACACAAAAACAACTACCCTCAGCCTGAACAACAGCCATTCAACCAAGCACCATACAAAAACAAAGGCTGTTTTGCAGAGTTCAGGTCAAAAGCAGAGTTTTGGATGACCTACAGCCCTTTCCACACAGACCTCTTCTTCCTGAATATCAAAATGCTGCTTGGTTCCTCCACCAGCATAATTAGCACGACCCACTGTAGTGTCAGTAGAAATCCATCCAGACCTGTGCTGTTTGGAGGGCAAGGAGGAAGCTCCTTATGGACAGGGCAGGAATGCTGCTCCTCACACTGCTCTCCATGGGCCAGGGCCAGCCTGCACTTTATCTAATAGCTCTCTATAAATTCTTCTTTGAATTTGCACTGTGGCCTTTGAATCACACGTGTTCTGAGGTTGTCTGTCCCCTGGCAGCACTCATTAACACAGCACAGGATTCCCAGGGGAGTGTTACCTGCTGAACCCAGGCTCCCATTCCCTGCAGTCCTTCGGTTCCATGGCTGTCAGTCAGCCACATGTTCACACCTGGGCCAGCTCAGCCTGGCCCATCTAGCTGGATCACAGCTGGAAGTGGTGGGGCTGCAGACTAATGATGTTACAGCAAGAGACTTTAACTCAGAATGAGCCAAAAGTGACCATTAAATAGGGTGTCCCATAAAAGCATCTATTCCCTTTACAACTAAGTCTAAAGTCTTCCCCTTCCCCCTTCTCAATCAGGATCTCCAACTTGATGCAAAAGCTCCAAGATGACTCAAAGCACGGGGTTTCAGCCAGCTCTGCCTTTTAGACTTTTAATACTATCTTCTCATTATCTGTTACATTTAAAATGTTACACACATCTCTGGAGGTGTACCCTGACAGACTCATCAAGTGATCTCAACATTTCTCCACAGAGACTTAGCTTTAACATCTTACTGTCTGTAAGGCAGATTTCTAGACTGCAGAGAATAATTTTAAACTTCTTCTAAGGGTCTTCTACCTTCCTGTCATTCTTGACTAAGAACCAGAACAAAACACTTGGTGTCACTAATGTCAAAATGTAAAGAAAATGCAATCTGACTCCATATGCCCAACATGTAAGTCCAAGGACTATAACAGCTTTCCTGCTAATTGGCACTGCTTGCTTTCATTTTTCCATAGTGATGAGGTACTTCAGAAAAATGAACCAGTCCAAATTTCTGGGATAGCATGTCATCAAACCCACAGAGAGCAGCAAGAAGGTTCACTGATACTGCAAAGGCACTGTGAGCAGAAAGCAATCTGGAGTAACACATGCAAGCAGATCACGGGAATTTTGCATATTCCTGACAAGCAGCTGTAATGATTCCATGTGGGAGACAAGTCAGAGGACTGTCAGAGGATCTCAGTCTGCTTTGGTATGGCTGTGCAGTTGCACAATTCATTACACACAAGAACAGTCCACCCAATGCACTGAGTAAATGCCTTTTAGTTTTACATAACCAAATCAGCCAGGCCAGCCTTTCCCCCACACCCTGCAGCTCCCCAGTGCCTCTGGGCTGTTTATCCAGACTCGCAGGCAAGGGAAAAATTAGAGAACGTGTGTCCAGCAACAGCAGGATAGTGTGTTTGTGCAGGCACACACAGCACCCACACCAATACCAACACTCACTCTTGCAGATACTTCCTGGGCACTGGAGATGGCAGATATCCCATTTCTCTAAAAAAAAAGAAAGCTGAAGAATAACCCCTCATTTCAGAGTAACAATTGATCGGTGTCTTAGCCATGGCAACTTGCCACCCATAAACGGATGCAGGGAGGGATAACATGTCTCTTATTCAGCAGCTACTTCATTCCCATTTAACTTTCAGAGCTCACAGGAGGGAACAGAAAAGCCAGCAGCCACAGCTAATGCACAGCAGCTCTCGCCTCATCAGGCCATCTCATTCCTGCTCACAGCTGGACCTTGAGGCTGCCCCTCGCAGCGACAGAGATTGGAGCCAACTGCAGTGTGAGAGCTCTGCTACACAGTTCCCAGGCATTTCCCCCTGGTATGAGCCACCCTCCTTGGGATTGAGATATCTGATTTATACCACGGGGTTTAATTTATCTCTTTGTGGAGGTAAAGCACGAGGAAAGTAATTGCAAGTGTGGCAGGAATACGTGAGAGTTCAGGTGTCAGACAAGGGACCTGATCCACGTGTTTGGTGAGGACTCAGGGCTTCTACCTGGTCCTTAAAGGATTCCCTGCATTTTTCCATTGCACACCTGGAGTTCACCATAGTGCTTGGATCAGGAAAAGGAAAGGAAATATATCAGAGTGGCTTGGGCTGGAAAGGACCTTAATGCTCATCTTGTTCCACTCCCTGGAAGCAGGGACACCTTCCCCTGTCCCAGGTTGCTCCAAGCCCAGCCCAGCCTGGCCTTGGACATTTCCAGGAATGAGAGATCCACAACTTCTCTGGGCAAATATAATTATACCCAGGACATTGCAGTGCCTTTTTTTTTTATATCAAGGCTCAGCCTGGACTAGGCAAAGGGTGCTCTGCTTGCAGAGACCAGCTCAAACCAGCTGTGTTAAGTCTCCTGTGCAGAACACGGTTTAGTCTGGCAGATGGAGATGCTAAGT
Organism: Notiomystis cincta; assembly: GCA_013398075.1. NCBI lineage: Eukaryota > Metazoa > Chordata > Aves > Passeriformes > Notiomystidae > Notiomystis > Notiomystis cincta. The sequence goes on along the minus strand of VZRX01007997.1, from coordinate 92,010 downwards.
GAGACTCATTAATCTGTTAGCACTTTCACCCACCCACTGAAATCCCAGTGGTCTGAAGTCATGGCTTTCTGACAAATCTAGAAATCTATAGCTTGTACAACAGCTGCAACCAGAATAAAGTTCCAGGAAGAAAAAAATGTTTCATTTAACTACATGGGTAGGTAGGTCAAAATTATTCAAAGGATCTCAAATTTGTGTCTGACAGTATCTTCATGCTAGTTTGTAGTAGAAAAGTGGAAAATGCAACTAATGACTCCTGCAAAGCACCTGCTCTTTACTCTGCACACCTGAAACACCACAAAGGGTTAAAGCTACAGGATAACAAAACCCTCCAAAAGTGAAGCTTTTCTCAAAAAACACCCCAGTTGTTACCTGTAGACAGAACAGCTACAAAACCAACTCCTGTCCACACAACCTCATCTCATTGTCCTCTACCCCAGACACAGAACAGTGAAGACCAAGGCTCCAAACAACAAATAAAGCTCAGAAGTTGGCAAGCATTGTTCAGGGCTGGCTGGTGCTGTGCCTATCTCCATATCTAGAAAGGTTCAATGTGCTCATTCTGGGAGGCTGAGAAAAACTAAATATAGTAGCAGGCTACCAGCAAACTCCCAACCTGGCACAGCTTCCAGCTACCTGAAAAATCCATCCCTCTCTCCACAGCCCGTTCCAATAGCTGCAATCTTTTCCCTTGTTTGGGGAGAACATGCTGTAAGGAGATGCCTTCAGGTTTTACTTACGTGGATAATTGCACAAACAAACTGAGGGATGGAGGTAATGCAGTAACAGCACTGATACCTCTCACTCAGGGGGATCATCTGGCTCTTTCAGATTGGTGTTTTTTATTAAGCCTGACATCCACTTGCAAATAGGAGGGAGCATCCTCCCCTCACGTGTCAGGAGCCAAGGCCTCATACAGCAACTGCCTCTAAGAGCAGAGACACCATCCAAGAGCATCTGTTTTGTTTTAACCTCTGACCTTAAAGGAGGACCCAGAAAGGAAAAAAAACCAACCCCTTTAAGCTGCAGACTGGCTTTGTTGGTGTGTAAGAGGTTTTAAATCAGAAAAAGCCTCGGGGAGAGCTGCTCACCTCTCGGCTTCTGAATGGCATCACGGATGTTGTGTTTCAAGCTGCAACCCTGAAGACAGACCCCAATTTTGACCAGGCTCTGAGATTTAGCTTAAAGGCATGCATGCTCCCTACACACAAAAAAATGAGGTCAAAGAAGCTTCTTTTGAAAAAATAAATAGAGCAATAAAGCATTCTTTCAGATTGGCTTCACAGGGGATAAATCACTGAACAAATACAGCCATCTTATCTCGTTGGCAAATGGCACATTACAGCACCCAGCTTCACGGGAAATGCGCTGCTTGGTCGGAGAGCAAACTGATTTCTCATTGTCTAGGAAAATGCTGCTCTTTACTTTTTACAAGACTTGTTTGTTTTTAAAAAAAACACATGAGCTCTAAGCAGTGCCAAGCCTGCTTTGCCTCCTGCCTCTCTGATGCTTTCCTGGATGCCTCAGGACTTCCTAGCAACCTCACAGCAGAAACACGATCCATCTCCTCTGACCAGGAGGACAACTTGTTTAAAATGGTATCCCAACAATATCCTGGCTGCCCTCCTGGCACTCCCCACTTGGATGGCATGCAGCAACCACGGGATCCCATGAACAACACAGTGAAGGAGGTGAGGCAGGCAGGGCTCTCTCAGCATGTGGAGGTAAAGCTTTCCCCAAACCTTCCATTTTTAGCCTCTTTGTCCCTTCTAAAACCAAACACAGACACCCAGTGAGGAACAAGAGCTCATGGGTGGTTACAGAACTATTGCTGGCTATGGCATCCAGCAGCAGCAACGCCTCTTCAGCATTTTGGCACTGATTTATGACAAGTGTACTTGTCTTTCCATTAGCCACAGCTCTCTCAGTTGACCCCTGGGCTCGGAGAGGCAGCCTCAACATTAAACTCCCATCAGCTTTCAGTCCCGCTGACCTCATCCCCAAAACTCGCTGCCATGTTTTACATCAGCCAGGGCCGACACATTCCATTAATGCTCCCCTGGCTCGGGGAAACATCTGCTCTGTTTACACTGGGAGCAGCACAGAGACCACTTAAAGCATCACCTTTGCACCCCCAGCCCGTGGTGGGAGGAGCAGCTGCACGTGGGGCGGGCCCTGGACCTCCCGACCCCCGGCACTCCAACCTGGCCATTAGTTATTCAACAGGGCAGAGGTCACTTACACCATCAAGGCACAGGAGAGGTGTTGGGTGGTAGCAAAGAAGGTGGATTCCTCCAGGCCAGAAGTACAAGTTTTAGAGGGGAATTCGTGCTGACCCTAGCTGAAGATGACCAGGCTGACTGGAAATAAGGACGGATGAAAGAATGTCAGAAAATGATCAAATTTTTTAACCCCAATGGTTTTACAGATTGAGGCAGAGATTCTGTGGATATGGATGGTTAATGGTCCATCTTAATCAAAGGTGCACTTCCAGGGGGCTGCTGGGTGCCAAAGCCACCCTTGCATCTCTCCAGCTCCACTACCAGGGTGGGGGTCCCTGCAGGGTGGTTTGTCCCACAGCAACAGGGAGGGACAAGATACCTTCCTGAAAGCAAAGCACATCCAAAACAACCCCTCCAAAAAGCACTGCAGGAACCACAGCTTAGCAGCAGCCACCTGGGAAAGCCCAGCAGCTCTGCAATACCTGTTCAGGCAGGGGATGCTTATCTATCAGTGCTACGTGCTGGAGGCTTAGGGCAAGTCTCCACCAGATCAAGGGGATGTTACTACATATTTTCCCAAGGATTTCTGACAGCTAAGACCTCCAAAAGGCAAACTCCAATCACTTCTTGCTGCTGTTGTTCCAGTGCTAGGCATGCATTAAATTAACCCCTGATGTCTTCTGTTGCTGCTGGAAGCTTCCTTTACTATTAACCACCCAGTCAAGGCTATAGCTGCTAACGAGCCCATCAGGACACAAAAATTTACAGCAGCCTTGGAATATCCAACAGCAACTGCCACAACAGAGGCCTAGCACACCACATACAGGGCATTCAGCAAGGACCATCAGCTTTTGTTGCAATGAAGTCAGGAACAGGTTTTTCTCATCACTGATCATCTCACCAGTCCATGAATTTGCTGCCTTTTTGATTTTTGCCTTGCCCTTTGACAGAGCTTGGATTATGAACTCACACAAAAAGGCTCTGACACTCACAGAGGGCTTAGACCACTATTCCAACACTCCTATAAACAAGCAACAAATCCCTAAACCACCCTTTTAAAATTTCTGAATTTCTAAACTGCACACTAATGAAGCCTGGTTTGATTTGGGCTGTGCCATGCAATTCTGATGACTTAACCCCACCAATCCTGAATGTGATGACAGGTACTGGGGAGGGGAAAGAAAAAAAGACTGTATTTGCTTGTGATCTTCTGCAATACATTAGGAAAGAGTAACACAATCTGCACAAACACCCCCTCTGTCTTTCAGCTCATTCCCAGTGTCCAAAGTACCAGCAGGTCACAGCTTTGCCAATTCTACCACAAAGATGAAACACTGACTTAAGAAAGGATTTTTATCTAGTCCCCTTTCAACCAAAATGATGAAAATGCAGTCAAAGGGGAAGAAGCTGGCACTGAATGAGACAAATCAAATTGTCCCTTTCCGGTTCCTTAATTCACATGTTAGGGGACAACCACAGCTGGGAATTTCAATCTCTGGAGCAATTAAAGAAAATTAAATTCAGGGAATGAGGCCTTATGCACTCAAAGCTTCATTAACCCTCTTGCCTTTTAATTAAATACGTGCACATGAAATTTTGGACAGAGTACTTGGTTTACTGACTACGCTCAGTTTTAGTGGCAAATCAGTACTTGCCTTCTTTAAAAAAAAAGTACACTGGGATTATAAACTCTAGACCTCTCCAGCTTCACAATGGCTTTATTAAATACAGTAGAAATTACTGCCTATCACCAGCTCCCACTTCATGGGAATGTCTGCTCTCTCTCAAATGCACCAGCAAAGCTCTGCTTTGGGCTCGCTTCAAGATAACAGAGAGCCCCACCAACACCAGGGATAAAACATGAGCCAGGATTTAAGAGCCCTACACTTATTACAATCAGTAAGAGAAATAAAGTTGGTGAGCTACAGCAGGATAGGTTTTACAACCCACGGAGAAGAGATTAGAGCAGCCAGCCTCTCTTTTAAATACTGCTCATCCTCACAAAAGGCTCAGGCAGGCGCCGAAGGCGGTGTGTGACTAGGACAGTTTAAGGGATAATCTTTGAAAGGGGATATTGTCGAGTGTGCCCAGCCTAAATATCGAGCTGGCTTTGTGTGAGTTACATCTGACTTGTGAGGGAGTCATGCTGCTGCTGCACTGGCCCCTCCTGCCTTCCTGGGAATGTCCCTGAAGCAGCTTCGAGTTCACGGGGATGCGCCTGGCAGGAATTGGGCTCTGACTGATTTGAGGCTCCCCCAAGTCCATCCAGAACAGGGGCTCCCAGCTGCTGCAAGGCAGGCACTCACACATCCTGGGCCCAGCAGCACGGACAGGGAAGGCACACACATCCTCTCCACTGTCTCCAAGAGATTTCCCAGGAATCTGCCACCTCGAGCCAGACATTTCACCCAGAGATGTGCTCCCATCACCAGCAACCAGAGTTATGCCTCTGGGAGGGATCAGCCTTCAGTTTGTCTATTTTCTTCGTAAGCATGTTTTCAGGAGAGGGACCTGTCTTTTGCCAGCACAGAGTGATCAGTTTGGGTTTGTATTTTACTGCTGACCTTTGCAGTTCAGCTGTTTTGACTACCCAAAGACCACAGCCTGCGTTCAGAGATGACCTTCGCTGACTGTCACTTTCCATAAGAGCCGATACATTTTACAGTCAGTGACACTCCCATTTTCACACATGCCCCCCTCTCAAGGGGAAAGCTAACACAACAGACAACTGCTCACACAAGGCCTCCAAGGGATGCCAGATTCCCAAGCGGATGCTTTGCCCAATTGAGTGAGGAGGCACAGCTCCATTAACCAGAAGCAGGCAATTCCTCATGCCCAATATTCACAGGTTAATTGCTGCATCCCTAAAATAATGTTCTGGTTTCATAGCAGCCACATTCTCTCACGTGGAGCACAGTGAGCTGTTTGCTGCTGTAGGATGCCCTTGGTGCTACCAAGGACAATCTGAATGCACCGAGCGTGACAGGCTCTCGCTGAATGCAAAAATAAACGCAGCCACTTTGCTTCCTCAGCCTTTGACACCACCAGGGGAAGGGGCTTCCTGCTACAGCAACGAGGAGCACGTGAATTCTGTGATGCTTGAAGTGCTGCCAGGCAGAACACAACCCATCACTCCATTTCTCTGCTGCTGGAGATTACAGGTCCATTAACCCTTCTCTGTGTGTGAGATGCTTTTCCCATCTGCATGCAGCAAAGAAGCAAAGAGGATGCTCATGGTGAGTGTGCACAGGTGTGCTCTGGGGTGAAGGAGGCATTTCCAATGCAAACCTGCCCATACAAACAGTTCTGATGCTATCATTTTATGATGACAACATTTCCTGACCCAGTTTCTATCTTGCTCCCCATTCCTCTGCTACAAGTAGTAATTAGTAATGTCAGTGTTCTGGCTGAATTGATACAGTCCATTAATAATGCAAGAGTAGTAACAGAGAGAGAGCAGAAGAAAAGAGGTTTGAAGGTTAAAAGCAATAAGAGAATGCATTTTGGGGGACACTGGAAGGGGAGGGGAGAAGAGGAGGAGAATTTCTGGCCTACTGAGATTATAAACCATACACTTCAAAACATATCATTCCTTTCAGGTGGAAGTGGTGGGTGAGTCAGTCATGGCTAATTAGAGGATAATATGCAAATAGGAATGACACACAGAGGTGATTTTTACTAAATTAGAAGTGAATGTGTGTTTCACCTTCCCCTTGCCCCTCCAGACTTGCTGCCTCACCACTTGGTGTTCCTGTCTGCCCGTTACTCATGTTTCAGAGGTCAGCTCTAACCTGGGATCCCACTCTTGACACACACACACTGAATTTCCTCTCTCCAGAGAATTTCTGCTGAGACCAGCCCATACCTGCCCATCTACAGGCAAACCTTCAGTGCCATTAATCCATCTGCTCTGGGCACACCTTAACCCCAGGCTCTGCTGCAGCTGTTTATGACATGTACTATGAACCTAAAATAGAGCTGGGTTTCAATAGGTAATCCAGCATTTCCCTGGGCTTCCAAGGCCTGGGAATCTTCTCTAACTGACAGCAGCTCCCTGAACAGCAACAGCTTCAGCCCCAGCTAAGGCACACAATCCTCCCCATTGCACTGAATAAATTTGCTGGAACTGCATCACCTGGGGACTTGTTTTTTGCCCTTTATTTTCTCCTTTTCTTGCTAAGCCCAGCATATAAAGGAGCCTACAGGTTTGGGGATGATTCCCTGGCTGTTCCTACTGCTGAATGAAAACTCACAGGAAGAGTGGAAGGGCTGAAATGTTTCTGCATGCCAGGATGGTGGCTGGTTTGGGGCTAACTCCGGTCCAACACTGAAAAGCAGGGATCTTCTAAAGGAAGATTTGTGAGACAACTGAACTCACTCTGAAAGGTCTTCTCTCCTGGATTTTGGTATTTACAGCTTCCTACGTGGTACCAGGCCTCTTGTGAGTGATGAGGTACAAACCAACACACGTGCTCTTTCCATCACCTGAAACCACACACATCACTCCCTCTTGAAATATGTATTTCACTAAATCAAGCTCATCAATGTTATAAATTTAACTGTAGGACAGCTCACTCTGACACTTGAGAGAACTACTCCAAAGTCCTCCAGCACAAAGGGCTCAGATGACTACTCAAAGCATCAAAAGCCAGCAGGCTCAGTGAGATGAACTCATGGAAGAATGGCAAAGGAATAAAAAAAAAAAAAAAAGGAAAGGTAAGCTTAAGAACTGCATGGTGTCTTAGACCTTTCAAGTATCACTTCCTCTGTGGAGAGGAAGTGAGAGGAGCTGGAGGTTCTCAGATACAAACAGCTTCCCCTCTATGACAATGAGAGAAAAGGATGGATGTTTTTAAAAAGAAAAAAAAGAGAAAAAAAAAAACAGAAAAAAGGAAAGCAGGCCAGCCCTGAATACACTGTGACCAAATTAGGAAACAAACTCCACTGACAGCCTCCAGAATGGCCATGGTCTGCAGCAGCCTTGTGTTAGCTCAGGAAGTCTGATGACTGTGTCATCTGCTGAAATATGTTTATGTGCAAACAGAAAGGAGAAGCAAAACACCTCCCCACACTCCCTGCACCAGGTTAGGCCATCGCAGGCTCTGGCCCAGAGGAGTCATCAGTGCCCTGACACTGTGCTATTCCAAACCTCTGCTGCTGACTCACGCCCCTCCAAAGATAAGTCTGCCCTGGAAGCACCAAGGCACAGCAAAATGAGGTGGATGGGGTTTTTTAAGTGCATTTTTTAAGTGGTTAGCCGTGGCAGATGAAGCTGAGGTTAGAGATCAGTGATTACTACGACAGGAATGTGAGGGGGAGGAAAGAGAAGGAAGATACAGCTTCTTGAGTAAGGTCAGAACAATGTTTTTAATTTGGCTCGGGAGCAGCCTTTTTCCATCCCCTCCAACATCCATTTCCACTGCAGCAGCAAAATGATAACCCTGCTCCAGCACTCTGCAAATACACCAGGCAGGGTTTTAACCTTACACTGCTGTGGAAAGGACCTGTGCCCAAGCTCACAGCAGTCCCAGGAATGCTTGGTGGCACTGCCACCTGTTATGGGGACAGACAGATGACTGAGCAAAGTTGCTTCACTGTTTAAAAATCAAACAAATGAAGGGATCTGAGCACTCTGGTCCCTACAGAGATTTAGGGTTTCTCCCTGATGTTAGGGTGACCACACTACATTACTCCCACTCTTGTCTGCATAAGATGGAAGAAAACCTCTTGTCCCTTTCATTTTCAAAGGGACTGAGGAGGAAAAGGCAAAGCTGACAGCTCATCTGCTACGTGCAACAGGTCTCAGCCTCAGCACAACTACTGGAAGCTTTCAGGGTCCTTCCAGCCCCAGGAGTTTGGCTATGGCTATTAATTTTCCACATTCAAGGCAGCCAAGGGTCTTTCACAACCCACCCAGGGTGCTCTTATCCAATTCCTTGTGGAATCCACCACTTCTCTCCAAAGACAGTCATCACAAACCAGAACTGACCACCACAGGTGTGCTGCTGCTCTTGGTGTTCCCTTTGCCTAAACAGTTGTAGGCTCCCTGTGCCCAGGGACAAAAGGCTAAACAAGATGCTGAAGCTTAGACTTCCATCTCCATATGACGCTGTACTCAGTTTATTGCTTCTGAACCTTTCTCCCACAAAGAACAAAGTTATGAATGGAAGGCAGCATTGCTACCTCATATGGACCTGACACTGAGGCACTCACTGGCCAGTGAACAGCCTTTTCAATTGGCTTTTCACTCACTGGATATTGCTGTACAAGGCAGAAAGCAAGCACAGGAGTAAACTTTATTGCTTGAAATTGCACTGACTTACATTTTTAAAGGGACTAGTTTGAGTTCCTGCTTTCAGCAGCTTTTTTTTTTTTTCCCTGCAAGAGACAGATACCCCATTTAATCTGACCTCTTTCCTCAGGTCCATTTCCAGGCTGGGCCTCACCCTCTCCTCCTCTGTCAGACTCATTTATCAAGTGAAGCATTTCCACATACCACTGCATAAATAGACTTGACCTTGTTAAAGCAGCAGCAGCACCTGAGCTCCCGCTGATGGAGTCTCTCCACCCCACCACAACAATTAACCCAGCCCATTCCTACCCTCTTTCCAGGTGGGGTATTCTCAGAGCTTCTACAGCCCTTTCCTGCGTGTCTTAAAGGGTGACAAGTTGGCAAGCAGTGATTTGGGGCTGATTATTGTGTCTCCTTCTCTGGAAAAGGGCGTTTAGGAGCAACTTACTGCTGGCACCACTCGATTCTTGTAACTGTCCAGTCCAAGCACACAGCAAAAATCAAGGTGTAAGACAGCACTCGGCTTTCCCTTGTTCCCCTTGGAGTTTCCCCCCAGGATAAGTAGCCTGCCCAGGATAAAGCCGGGGTTGAGAAGATCTCCTGACTCTCAGCACCCCCCAGGCAACTCTGCCCCTTCCCACCTCGCTGGGACGGCCCACATGGTTCAGCACACGTGCTCGTCCTCCACGGGACTGTACTTGTCAGGTTCACTCTACCTCGAGCTCTCTCCTGTTATCTATCTCCCTTTAGAACCCGGCAATAAAACCTCCTGGGGTGTTATCTGCTGCCTACAATCACCTCAACCCCACCTTCGACCTCGGTCCCTCCCTCCGGCCCATCCCTCTGCGGAGATAGGGAATGAGCCGCGCTCCGATAGCACCGCGCTCGCCCTGCCTGCGGCTCGGCACCGGCACCGCTGCTGCAGCCGAGCTCCAATGTCCTTTTATGGAAGAAAAATGAAAATCGCCTGCCCGGCCGTGGAGAGCCTGAGCCGGGCTGAGCAGAGCTGACAGACGGAAACTCACCATTTGTTGTGGTTTTGGCACCGGGAGCGCCCAGCGAGTTCCCATGCGCGCTGCAAGTTTAAAACGGGCGCAGCCCAGAGCTCTGGAGAAGGAGGTGTCGGGGATGCAGTGCTCGGGAGGAAGGTGGCAGAGCCGTGAAAAGATGGCTTAGAGCATTCTGCTGGCACAGACACGTGGGAGACAGGTCTCCAGATCAAAGTGGACACAGGCAAAGTGCTCCATTCCCAAGCCCTATCCCTGGAAGTGTTCAAGGCCAGGCTGGATAGAGCCCCTGAGCAACTCGGTCTAGTGGAAGGTGCCCAGGCCCACGGTGGGGGGATGAAAACAAATGGTCTTTAAGAGTCCTTTCATTCTAAACCACTCTGTAATTCTATGAAGACATGTAGCAAGGTCATCTACACCACATTTCCTTCTCTTTCTTGTCCCAGCAAATTTTCTTAAGAGACACAGGAGGATGGGCATTGAAACACAGGAGTTGGGACCTGAGGTCATTGCCACCAAGAAGAAATAAGTGAGGGGTCTGCCACAGCAAATGCCACCTTCAGCTCTGCTCTGCACTAAAGCTGTGGGGCTAAGCTCCAAGTAACAATCAAATCCAAATAAACAGGCTCAAGGAAAAACATACGGATAACAGCAATAAGAATGTCTGAACAGAGAATGAGATGGGGCCACGGGACTTTCAAAATGTTTGCGCTGCTGTCAGGAAGCTGAATGAGACAGAAGACTTCAACAGCTGGGAAAACATGTTGCAAAACAAGGAGAATTAAGTAATTCTCCATATGTATATCCTACTCTGAGGCATTCTGGACAAGCTCAATTTCTCCAACCAGGACAATCTTTTTTTCCATGTTGCACACGCACCCTGCCAGCAACAAATCCTGATACAGTTTAAGCCTAAACCCACAGCACATCTGGAGTTGGGCAGGGCAGCTCTGGGCAGCATGGCCCAGCCTTTAGCACAGAAGTAATAGGCCCTGTGGTATGTGTTGGATGACATCCTTGGACAGCTGTGTCATCCTGAACACATCCCCTGCTGCTGGGTGCTGGATTTACACAAACACTTCCCCCTGCACTCTATAAAACACTCCTAACCGGATCATTGCTGTGCCTTGTTACCCATCTCTGAACCACAAGCAGCTGTGTGTGCCTTGCTGCACCAGGTACAGAGATCACAGGTGTCACAGCATGCCCCTCACCTCCTTCTGCAACTTCAGGTCTTGTTGATCAAGCAATAATTTATTTCAGTGAGACCATTCCCATCAGAGCCATGCAAACAGCTCAGTGTGACTCGTGCTTGTTACCAGTGCTGGTGGTGCCCTGCTAAGAGTGGCTGTGTTCAGGCACAGCTCAGTGCAAGTTTAAACCTGTCTCACTTCCAGCAGAACACGAAGGCTGAAGGCAGCTGGGTGCATCTGTTCCTAGCCAGCACCTCCAAATCAATCCCGAGACACGGAGCAGCTTACAAAGGCGTGCCCTGAAACACCAAGTCTCAGTGCTGCTAATTAAAACATGTGAGCATTGCTCGTGGCCAGAGAGCCTAAGCCAAAGATGAAAGGCAGAAGAGCAGAGATTTTATCCCTCTGAGATGGGCACATCAATGCTCAACGCAGTCCCCAAACCCACTGTGGATGCACAGGAATGGCAGCTGCCCAGGCTGAGGGCAGTGCCATCCCACACCATGCAGCCACATGCCACCATCTCTTACAAACCCAGCCAGCACTGACCCAGACAACTGGGTACCATAAAGCAATTAAAATTCCATGCAATGGAGTTTTAAGGAAGAGTCTTGGAAATGCAAGTCCCTGCAATGTGGCCTGGCTATGAAATGACTGCTGGGGGTTTCAAGCTCTCCGCTGCTCTGTGCATGCATGATTTCCATGGCAACAGCAGCTTTCAGCTCCCCATCTCTTGCTGGCTGAAAGCCCTGCAGTGCTTTGTGCTGAGACTGCAAAGAAGGGAAACCATCATCCCTCTCCCACAACACGGCGCCAGGGACAGCAGCAGCAGCTGGGAACAAAAGCCTTGTCTTCAACATTGTGGGGTCTTGGGAGGAGGGAGGCTGAGCAGAGAGTATGGACTTCCTTTTCTGGTGGAAAACAGCACTTCCCCCACCATGCAGAAGTGCACACTCACCTCCCATTGCTGCACAACTCAACCAGCAACATGTGCCTTTCCTTGTTTTGCCACAGCTGCCAGTTTTGGGTTGCTCTGTAGTGCTGGGAGGAGAAATGTGCATCCTTAGGGATGAGAAATTTAAGTGCTGCTTCCATGCAGGGCTCCCTCCAAGATGGAGGCCAAGCAAGCAGGCTGGAAAACCCTCCTGCCACCAGGAAGCCTGGCTCCATGTGCAGTCAGCAGCTCATTACAGAGCAAAACCTCAGTGCTCAGCCAGATCCGAGTGAAAGCTGCTCTGCCCCAGCACCAGCTCGGATTGCACACACGCAGAACACATCTGTAGGGTGGCTCAGACATTTTTCCTTGGCTAACTAAGCTTTTCCTCCACCCTGCTGTTTGTCATATTAAGATTCAAGCCCTGGCCACCTAAGCAGGAGCCAAACTTGATGCCACACAGCTGGAGCCACAGTGGCCCTGGCAGATGGTGCCAGCTTATCTGCATGCTGCCCATGCAGCTGGGCACTCACAGGAGGCAGGGCAGCTCTGCCCACTGCTCCAGTTACAATTGGCCACATTTTGGTCCCTGCAAGGTGCAAATGACTGGAACTACAGGTGAGATGCACAAGCAGTGACCCGGGTATGTGTAGAGCTCTTATTGTTGAGCCCAGCACAGAGAGACACAGCCAAAGTGAAGGCTTCCAGCTGGTTCACATAATTTGCTTTACAACTTATCCATAGCTGGCCCAAATACAAATTAACCCCCCTGCAAGATTTAATGGAGAGCCTGAGGGTATCAACACAAACTCCCAAAGTCAGACAAAGGATCCAGGTGATGGAGCACAAGGATACAACAGGTCCAACATCTGGTCCTCCTCTCCCCATCCTCAAAGAGCTCTGAGATTTTGGGAGAGACACATTTTGACCTTCCCCTTTCCACACTTCCCCTTGCTTTAAATTCAGCTGTGTGAGTGCAGTCCTTCCAACGAGAGAGCAACTCCTTCCAGGATCAGTCATCACCACCACTGAGTCTGCCAGAGGCAACGCTAGCAAAGCCAATGCATCCTCTCCAACCTCTGTGGAGTTCCCTAGATTAGCCCTTTCCTCCCTTAGGGCAACCATTTCCTGCAAGCAAGAGCACTAAGTGAAATTCTTCATTCTGGAGAGACAGGAGATAGCAGGAATATGAAGAACCACTGCAGCTGATGTTGTGAGACACCACATCCTGCTATCCAAATTCCTCACCCTCGACTTCAAATCCCGAAGTCGTTAAAGACTTCTAAGAAGAGCACAAAGCTACTCAGCAGATTTTCAGCTAATGAATCAACACAAGCTGTCCAGGAAACCAGAAATCCAGCCCACTGGAATGCTGTAACCCCAGGGAGGGGGGGGAACAGGCAGTACACTAGGAAGGAAATGAAACAGCAAAGCAGTAGGAAAGGAACATTTCAGTACTAATCCCTCTTACTGTAGTTATTCCACTGCATTACACATTTTAGGGAAAAAGCAACTTGGATTCATTTTGCCCATTGAAGGGTTCATGCTTTTCAAGCCCAAATTCTGTTCTGTAGTGCTGACATATGTACATTTGGAAAACAACTCGGCTTTTGCAAAAACAGTTAGAAAAAACTGAGATCTAAACGTGAATCAACATTGCCACCTAGTGCTTAGCAAACCTCCTTGCTCCAACACTGGGACAAGCCATCAGCACTACATTCCCTCACCAATTGTGAGGGGTAGATGTTAACAAAACCTATCTGGAGGTCAGAATCTAGAATGGAATTGTGCATATTTCATAAGCAGCTTTCTCCCACCAGGTAAGTTCAATTTTCACACCAGAGTTGAGTGCTGGCAACTTCAACTTCCCCAGACAACAGAATTTAACCTCCTATTAACTTCTCAACACAGGCAAAAGGTGATACCACATCACTGAGAGCACCCAAAGCTCTGGCAGCTACAAATGCAAGGTTAGTGCCCTCGGGAGGAATTTCAGTGATTAGCAGGAATCTCAGATCTCATGAGAATTCACTGCTGTGGCTACAGTGATGCAAGAGGCCCTGTAGCTTTTGGCCAAGCACTGAACCTGCCCTGCCTTGATGGCACCAGATGTAGGCAGGGTCCTGCATCTGTTCACGAGACTGGGAAACATTTCTGTGCTTCTGTTCTTCCCCAGAACTGATGGTGCAGAAGCAGCAAGTTTTCCCCATTCCATCCCCCCACTTGGCCTGATGATTCTCCTGTTATGGCCATTAGCAAGTGGGGAGAGCAAAGATGTGCCCTTTGAATGGCTGACATTTCAGCCAGCTCTTCCAACAAGGTTTTTGTCACTTCCAACTGAATCTGTATTCAAGCTATCCCATAAAAGAAAAATGCAGATACCAATTCCCTCAAACATAGCATGTAAGGCTGTTCCAGCTCATTCTGCAGAAGTTTTATTAGTTACAAGACTAGAATTTGGTTTTGACTTACGAACACCCAATTCCATGTTCAACCAGAACATTTCTGTGTATGCAAGACAGCAACCTCTGGCACCCTTTATGGCTTTTTTAGCCAACATCTTCCAGGAAAAGACAGGACTCCTGCTCTCTTTTATCAACAGTGCCCTGAAATTCACCTGTCCAGGAACCCAGTTTTACAGAAGATCAGTAGGATCCAGCAAACACTTTGACTGCTGCCCTATGCAGTCACATGCTGCTGCAAGGAAGGGTGAGCTGTCCTACCAGCTCTCCTGCCCAACACTCCAGAAGAGACCAAATGTGAAGTATCCCCCAATTACCTTTCTGCAGCGGGGATTGGGGCAGCTGAACCTCTTCACATCGCTGTCCAGTAGAGCTGGGAAGTTACAGAAGGGACACCTGTAGCCCAAAACAAGATGCCATTAATGCAGAGTGCCAAACACAGCTTTGCAGAAAGCTGATTTAGTCAAATAGCTGTTGTGGAAGTTGCTAAGGCTGCCAACCCAATGCCTGTTGCCAGGATGTGCTGACTATTGCCTTTTTGCTCATATTTCTTCGATCACTTCCCCCTTTGCAATCAAAATATTATATGCTCAGCACTGCTTTTGACCATGTAATTTAGCAGATCAGCACAGAGCTGGCAAGCAAGTCTTGGGGGAGACAAGCCTATTGAATTTTAATCTGCTCCTAGTCAAAGGCAGAATAAAAACAGACCTGGGAAGGCAGAAGTCTGAATTTATAATCCAGCTCTTTAAAAGCTACCTATCTCAGACTCAGCACAAATGTAGGGTTTCAGGGAACAATTTTCTTCAGCAGCAAGTGCAGCATTCTCTGTGGGACACTCACCTGACGAGCTCATCTGCACAGGCAGCAGCCACCTCCTCCTCAGCTTTCCGCTCGTAGTATTTACAGAGGATGTTCTCTGGAAGCACTTTCTCCAGCTCACTGGTGGGGAAGGAACACGTGCAACTGCCTTCCATGCAGCTGAGCTCTGACTGGGGTTGGAAAGAGAGCTCAGCTTCAGTATGACATTAGCAAAAAGCAGCTCAGGATCCAGAACATTTCCAAGCAAATCAGTGCAGAGCCTCACTCAGAGTAAGAGCTAAAGTCAGCAGATCTCAGAAAGAATTGGGGTTTGAGATTTAAAAAAATAATCCAGTTCTAAACCCCTGCCATGGGCAGAGACACCTTCCACTACTTCAGCTTGCTCCAAGCCCTGTCCAACCTGGCCTTGGACACTTCCAGGGATGGGGCATCCACAACTTCTCTGGGTAACCTGTGCCAGTGTCTCAAATTTTTTTCCCAGTATCTCATCTAAGTCTACCTTAGATAACTGCCAGAGAATGGGTTTGTTATGGAAAGAACAAGCCTAATTAAACAAATCAGGCCCCACATAAACACTGGGCAGGAAGATGCTGTTGCCAGCTGAGATCACAATTCACTCCAA
Organism: Notiomystis cincta; assembly: GCA_013398075.1. NCBI lineage: Eukaryota > Metazoa > Chordata > Aves > Passeriformes > Notiomystidae > Notiomystis > Notiomystis cincta. The sequence continues at coordinate 76,456 of VZRX01007997.1, read as the reverse complement.
GTCCACTGTGACTACATATCATCCCATTATTATTGGGCAGTTTCTGCTGAGAACCAGCACTCACATGGTGCATTCTTTTCACTAAAGTCACATAAAATACAGCTGCCAGTTTATACATTTACACGAAATGGATCCCAGAGTACAACAGCATCCCACGGTCTGAGCATCATATCCTGAGGCAATGGAGCACACACACTTCAGAGCAGGTTAAATGACTTGTTTATAGCTCAGCTAAGTACCAGGATAATTGCTAGCTAAATCAGAGACTAAGGAGGTGAGTAGTACCATAGAGTACCAAATTAAGTTGGGATCCAAGTGACATGATGAAGGACAAACACTCTTAGGTAGAAAGAGACTGGCCAAGTCAGAGAAGTGTCCCCTGTGCAGATAACACTGGTTTATTAAGTGCCACACAAGTGACTGCTGTTACCATGAACATTGTAGGAAGTTTTCCTAATAATCAAATTGCTAAGCTTGGGGAAAAACAAAAACAAAAGGAGGTTAGTAATCCTGAAATCCTGTGCAAAGATCACATTGTGAAGTTGTTGGCTTCATTTGATGGTGAGACTGACTTGGATTTTGGGACACCATTCCATTCAAATACAGCAGTGTCATCTCCCAACAGCAATTACCATTTCCCCCTTGTCCAGTTGTGAAATCCTTACCTTCCCAGAGCCAAAAACTGCCTCCTGAGCATATTTAATTAGGCACTCCTTGCAGAACAAGTGACCATCTGCACACTGAGTCAACTCTTCGAAGGCAAACTCCCCATAGCAGCAGCGGCACTCGATCATCTGCCCGTCCTGCAGCCACCAGAGGAACCAGCATCAGAACATCAACAGCTACAGCAACACACACTCACACACCACTGCAAGCCAGAAAAAACTGCCAGCATTCATCCTAAAAACAGCTACAGATACACACCATTCCATTAGATATCCTATTTGGTGGTCCAAATCCCCAAGTGCAACCAGAAGCTCTGCTTTAATTCACTTCATATCTACATGTCCTGCTTGACAGGTTCCAAAAAGCTACAGAACTTGCAGTGATTGATAATTCTTAGCTCACAGGCCTCACTCAATCTTGGGTTTGGGAAGCTGGAGTTAGAGCAAAGCATCTTAAGAGTACACACCACTTTCATGGGGAAAACCAAGATCCAGATCTGTTACCCTCTAAAGGAACATTCACCATCTGCATGGCCAGACCCTACTCTGGCCTCTTCACTGTGGAGGTGGACAAGTTTGCCAGTGCTAAAAAGTAAGTACAGCCCACTTTTCCAAAGTCTGAAGAGGAAATGAGCATTAAGACCAAAATGTAATGCACAGCTGCTGAACTGCTCTCTACATTTTCTCTCAAGTGAAAAGCTGATTTTCAGGCTTTTAAAGAATTCTTTCTGCAAACAAGGAAGGCCTTCCCACTGGCCAAGCTCCAACAACAGTGGATCTGTTTTAAACAGCCATAATGGCAGGAACAAGAGCAAACCTGATGCTATTCTATTGCAATGTTGTTCTGAGCAGTGAAGACACAAGCTGAATTACTACAGATCATTACATGCATCAATAGTGCCTTGCTGGCCTCAGTTCCTGTCTACCTTTCCTAAAAGCCAGCCAACACACATTACACAGGTTTTGCCAGCTCAGCAAAAGCAGCACAGTGAAATGCAGAAAAGCTCCATTCCAGAGCTAAAAGAATCTGTGAAGCAGGAAGTGCAAACAGTGTCTTTGCATAAGCTCAACTCAACTTATAACATTATAGATACTGACCTTCTGATACTGCTCCTCATTCATCTGCAGAGCCAGGAGGAAGTCTGCATGCTGCAAGAGAGACATGGGCATCTGTATTTACTGGATAGCTAAAGCAATTTTCCAAACTCTCCACTCATTTCCATTATCTCAGGACTCACAAACCACCATAAAAGGCTTGCTGTCTGCTTGTAACATCACTCAGCCCATCCCTCCAATCCATTAAGCTATTTATGATTCAGCTAAAACAGATGGGAGAAGCAAAGGCAGCAAGAACAAAGAACCAAATTCTGTATTGTGGAGGGCTGCTGGTTCAGGTTTCCATGGGCAGAGATGATCTCACCCAAAGGGCCCTCCAGAGAACATGAGCTTTGTGTTTCAAAGGAGACCTTATCCATCTGCCTAAGAGACAAGGATCTTTAAGGAGCTACTTTAGAAAGGACTGTGGGTGCAGAGCTGTGAGTTCAGTCCTTCCTCAGCCTAGGAGGGGAAGACAACACAGCAGTGGGTGTTGCAGGTTCTGCTTCAAAACACCCAGTTCTCAGCACAGGACACTGCTCTGGAGCCAAGGACTGCCAGCCTGGGGAAGGCAGAGTGAGTGGACACACTGCCTTGGGCCTGGCCATTACTCACCACCAACACTGAGCTGCAAATACAAGCCCTAAAGCAGCAGAGAAGCCTGCTAACAATTAAAGGAAAGCGTTAATTAGTAGTTTTCACCGTTTCATAGCAAAAAAATCCCTCCAGAATGGTGTTTGCACAAGCAGCAGCTGCATATTTAAGTAAATATGAAATTCTGTGCTTGGCTTCTTTCCTTTAAAATTGAGTTACTTGGGAAGAGACATATGTGCTAACAGGTAGGGAAGGGGAAAACAGAATTATTCAATATTTGGTTCAGCATTTGAATTCCTGTAAGAGACAGATTTTTCATGTTTAGGGCCAAAACTTCCGACAGTTGTTGAAGATTTGCACATGATCAAAGCAGCTCCTATCACTCACCTCTGCCATCTCTTTCACTTTCTGCTCATAGAATTCCTGCTCCAGCAGCACTGGTGGCAGAAGGGAGAGCTTGTCATAGGACCTCCAGTGCCGTCTCTTGTTCTCCAGGAAGAACATGCGCTTCTCAATTTTCACATCCCCTGAAGCAGAGTTAAAGGCTCAGTAAAAAGGGATGGAGCAGCCAGAACAAAGCTTAAATCCTTCTTCCTCCATACACCACCAGCTGCAGACTTCCAGCAGCTCACACAGCACTTTAGTGCCTCTGCTTGGTAATGAAGAGCATCTCCAAAACAGATAGCAGTGACAGCAACTGAGCTCTTTTGGGACCACATCCCTTTTAAGAGGAGTTGCTTTCTGCTTCAAGCCAGTTCTGCTTACAGTAACAATGCAGAGAGCACAGTACACACAGTTTGGCATTTACCTTGCTCAAATTTGAAGTCTATATATGAATATTGATTCATTTCTTTCCTCCTTTTCCGTTTCCCACTGGTTTCAGGAGACAGCTCCTGCCACTTTTTGATAGCATCTGAAAAGGCCTAGAAAACAACATACAGGCTTAAATCCTGTGCCTGGAAGAAAGCAGGAGCACTTAACTCAAGCTGAAGCACAGTACAAACATGGGCATAGGACTGATCAAAAACTGCAAAGCCAAACACTCCAAATAGAGGGGAATATACATCTTTCCTTTGCTCACCCTGTTCCTTTATGTACTCAGAGTAATTATTCCATAAAACCAAAGTAGGTGAATGATACTTCCTTACAGCTCAGCTGTTAATATCAGAGTGGGTATCAGCTGTATTAAACCTGGTTTGGCTTCTTTTTTTGTTGCTGGGTTTGGCTTTTTGTTTAAAATGGTGAGGTTCAAATACTCAGTGCTCAATCAATCAAGTGAAGAGACAAGAAGTTTTCTTTTAGTTAAGTCCTGGAATAGTAGAGAAAGAAGCTCAAGCAAAGGCATATTGGAGGAGCAGATCTAAGTTAAAAACTTAAAGCCACACAGACATTCAGTTTGCTGATGCTTCAAACAAGTGTCTTTGCATCTCCACGACAGTGAAAGTCTCTCATGAGGAATAGAGGACTCATGGCCCAAGTCATACAAAGAAGAAACAGGACAGTGAGACTCAGGCTGCTTCTCAATTCCATGCAGTCAGTTAACCAGCAGCAGCAGTTAAATGTTTCAAGATTTAGCTAAATGTCTAGATTTTATTGGCAATTATACTGCACTTCAGTGGAGACATGCAGGAACACTTCCCAGTTTAATGCATTGCCCACCAGCAGCCAGCTCCTGTTTCCCCAGCTCTCCTATTAGGGAAAGTGAAAGCTTCCTGCAGCATTCTGTCTGGCCAATAAATTTTGAAAATCTCTACTAAATGGATTAAAACTTCTTAAAAGGAAAGGAAGATTATTATAAAAACCCCTAACCACACAGCAGCAGATGGTACAGTAAGGCCAAAGCCATCACAGTGCTCTCTGCAGAAATGGGAGATAAGCCCAGGAAAGAAGAGAGACTTGAACTGGAGCACCTTTCGTGTGATTGCATAGTGTCCCTTGAGCTCGTGCAGTGCCCACTTGATGTCCTGGCTGCTCAGCATTTTGAAATCTGCCATGAGGAGATCAGCTGCCTGAATAAAGCACCGCTGGTCAAGGGGGGCAAGTTTGGAAAAGTCAAAGTAGTCCACTTTAGGCACCTAAGGAGAAAAGGAAAAAGGTTAAAAGGCTGCTCTAAATACAGAACACCACAAATGGCTCTCTCAGTGATCAGGACATTCTGCAAGACCACCAAATATTCAGAGTATGTGGCACTCAGCTCTGAGCACCTTAGTGTGGGTGCAAAGCACCTCTGCAGGTGACCTGCACGAGGTAAAATGCAGTTTAAAACCATGGTGTGTGGATGCCTGAGACAGCAAGGAGAGGAAATCTTTATGTTACTGTGAAGAGTGAACAACTTTATTAGCTTGAGGTAGAGAGATGCTTCCAAGAGTAGAAAAAAGTATTCAACATCTCTCTCAGGCCACAAAGACCTATTTAAACATCCTCAAAGCAGCTCAGAGAGAATCTTTTGTTAAGTATGTGTTTTAAAACACAAATGAAATCAAGCAGCTGTAGGGAGATTTGCAGTTAGGAGGCTGCAAGGCAATGCCTAAAGGCCTCACAAGAGAGACCCGAGGGCCAAGGCTACTTTGTGTGACAGAATGATTGTGAATTCTTGTCTCAGTTATCAAAATGGACACTTGAGATGGGGCAGTGACAAGCAGGCAGGGCAGAGAGGCTCCCTGGAGGCACAGGAGCAGACACTGTGCAGCTCTGGCACAGCCAAACAGGAAAGGCTGGGAAGTCATCTTGCAAGCAACTAATTATTGCTATTTAACACTGCCTTACACACACCCAGAGGCCTCCTGTGAAAGCAAGGCTCAGTCAAGCACTCTGCAAACACACACTAATCAAAGCAGACATCCCAAGGTCCACTCAGGCTGAACAGACTGCCCAGAGGCAGCAAGAGATGTGGATACTCTCACTTGCCTTTGTCTCATCTTGGCTGGCAAGCAGGCTGCTGCTGGGGTTTAAAACCATTCTGCCTTCCTTCTTTGGGTAATCTGGATTTTCCAGAAGAAAGTTACAAAGTCTGAAAAGATAAATATAGTTACTTCAGGGTTGGGGAGCTCAGGTTCATTTCTCAGTTGTCCAATTTTTAGTATCATATAATTATGAGGTCACAGCCAAAGCCTGCCCTATATAAGGATCAAGGGTGGTGCTGGACTAGAGCAACCTGCAAGTAAATGACTGAGAAATAAGTAAAAAATATTCAGCTGTGTGGCTGCAGAAGGAAAAAGCAAATAGGTTTGTCTTTCAACAATTACATTTACACACATGAAGCTTGTATGGATGAGGTGCTAATCATCTATGAAAAAAACTCCATAAAAATCCCTACAAAACTCAGGAAAGGGTCATGTCTTCCTCAACAAACTGCTACAGATTCAAATATGAATCAAAGCCTCCATTCTCAGTCTACCTTCACATTAAAGCAGCCAGGAGGTTTAGTGGAAGGTGCCCCTGATCATGGCAGAGGGGCTGGAACTAGGTAACCTTTAATGGCCTTTCCAACCCAAACTATTCTGTGATTCCATGATTAAAGCAGGACAAAAGCATGTTTAAGATGGAATACAAAGTCTGAATACAGGTTTCATTGTAACAAAGCTTGCAATCACACCAGCATCACCCAAATTCCACTAGAAACTGGTCTGGTGAGAACAGCACTTAGAAAATAATCACTAAAATTGCTGAAAAATTGCCTAATAGCCTGTAAATGCAGCAAAGCTGAGGTCCTACCACAAACAGTCATAACTGTCAGGTAAATGTAGTTGAACTGAGTATTTCAGCTTAGAAAGGACTCAGCGAGGGGTTTTCAAATGCCCCATTGCTGCAGAGCCACAAACACTCCAGAAACCCTTCTGAAAGGGCAGCCTGAATCAGGCTCCCACAGCTTTTTCTCAGCCCTCAGCAAGCAGCTGTGCTGGCTGGGGCAAATAACACAAGCTGTTCCTCAGTTTCCCCAGCTGCAGAATAAGATCCTTCTGAAAAGAACCAGGACAAGCAATTAACATTTGTAAAACTATTGGAATGAGAAGGTGGTAGGCTGCAGCAAAGACATAATTGCAGCTAATTTACATTCCTGATGTCAGAAATCAGTCCCTAATTAAGAAATCTGAACTGGCTTGAAGCATTAACCGACTATCAAGGCACGATTACTTTAGCCCTGCTTTCACATTCAAAGCAGGGGCATTTCTTTTTGTTTAATCAGGTATTGACATATTGAGCCAGAAGCTTTTGACTGAGTGTGAATTCTCCTGCACACAAAAGCTGAATAGATGATACCCTGCTAAGAGGGGCTCCCACATCTTATCTTTCACATCAGTTGAAAGTTTTAAGAAGATCATTGCAGGGAAAACAACAAATATCTTGGCACTGAGCATTTAATAGCTTCGAGCTCCCACCTCCTGCCATCCCTTTGGTAAAAGATAACTGTTTTAATCCAACAAAACAGAAACTTCAAGGAGCTCAGATCGTGGCTTTAACGAAAGGGTTGCAGCTGGGGCACGGCCAGGGGACATTTGAACTCTCCTGCATGTTGCCATTTCAACGCTGAGGATTTTGGGGGATGTTGACCTGCAGTGTGTGACAATTAGTTAAGTGGGTCCCGGCACACAGCACAGCCACACTCAGGGCACTGTTCATTAATATCTGCACCACAGGACACAGAGCTGCTTAAAAGCCTCATCCCTGCCCAAAACCAGCCACCCTTAGTTATTATATTTCAAGCCTGATTCAGCTTGACACACCATGGAGATCAAAGAGACCCTGCCAGCGAGGCTGACCAGTGCTTTGACCCATTTGTTCTCACACAAAAGCTGCAGTGACAACTCAAAAGATAGTTTGGTTAAAGGAATAAAAATATGGAGAAGAAATCTTTATCATCCAGTAAGTGGGTAACGCACCGCTGAGCAGACACTGTAGCTGGCCTACAGGGAAGCCTGGAAGCACCTTTTCATCTCACTGGGTCTGTGGCACACAATGGGAGAGAAGAGATTTCGGGAGCAGAAAGGGAAGGAACACATTAAGACCGACAGAAGCCAATAGTGGGATTTAATTCCATCAGCCTTCGCTAAATCCCCGCAGGACACAAACCCCAGTTTTTTCACACAGTCTGGGAGGGTCCTGCAGCCAGATGCCAACTTCACCAGCCCAGGAGGGGCTTTGCTTGTCTTGTACAGCCCCACCACAACCATCCACCCTGAGGTGCACCAGGCCATGGTGTGGGCACCCCAGAGCTGCTCCACCACTGCAGGGAAAGCTCTTTCAAAAGGCCACAAAGAAGTTCTGGTCTGCTGACTTTCTAACCAAGAAGCCCTACTTTGGAGACACGACTTCACAGCACAGGCAAAGCAGCAGAATGGGAAATCTATGTCCAATGGATGGGATCATCCTTAGTTCCTCACCAGTTAACTAATTTATGGTCCAGTGACTAATTCTAAGCCTCACGCACTTAAATGCTGCTTAATTAGTGCCCTAGTTAGCTGGAAAGGGCATTGATTTACACAAGTGAATACTCTGGCAACCAACACCTATTCCTCATTCTTGTATCACACAGTAACCAGTCTGGACACGCTGGAGATAACAGTGACAGTTGCAGAGAGAGAAAGAGAGGCCACCAAGCATCAGACACCAGTCACAAGTGATTTACTTCAAACCATCTCCCCTCGCTGCTGCTGGTGCCAGCACACGCAATCCTTCTCTCCCCAGCTCTACCCAGAAGGGCAGGGAGATGATGCAACTCAGCAATAAGGTTAATCACTTTTTTTTTAAAGACTTTTGACTCTAACATGACTCCCAGAAATCTCCAGCATGACAAACATTAAGGTATTCCTGAGCTGTTAATGTAATTTGGAAAGCGAGTCCTCACATTAATTTTCCACTCCTTTTATTTCGTTTTCTTGCTCGTGTTTCTCCTCAGTTTGACCAAAATCAGTCCCTTGACAGATCTCTAGACCCAATCCTACCAGCCCTTAAATGTGTTTGCTCTACTCTATCCCCAAAAAGCAATGAGAGAGAATTCAAACAGCAGCACTGCTACTTGAGCAAGTAAAGGGGATAAAAGCCAACATCATGGCAGTAAATAATGGACTCCAAGCCAGTGTCAGCTTTACCTGGAAAAGTCCAAAAAATCAGTGAAATGAAGGAGGGAACTATTTCCTCCAACTCAAAACTCACCAACCCATCTCCAAACTATGTTTTATAGCAGTCATCCTGACACTCTTTTTAAGAGTCCTAGTAATAGGTAAGACAAAATTATACATAAAACCTTTAAATAAGTAAATTATCTTAAAAGCAGAGAAGCTACAGCACAATAGAATTTGAAAGGATTTAAAAACAGCTCTATCAGAAGTACAAAAAAAAAAAAAGAATCTCTGCTCTTCGGCACTATCAAGGCAGTGCTGAGCCCCAGTCTGGATGTGCTCTAGAGCAGCAGCCCTGGCAGATGAGGATATGGGAAAGTGCTGCAGTTGTGTGACACACTGTGGTTCTTGGCACTATACTTACACATTTAAGTCATAGCAGTTCTTGATGATGATTAATTCTTCAATATATTCCTTCTTCACATCTGGGAATCTTGCTTCCTACAGTAGGAAAAGCTGAAGGTTATGTAGGTATTAGAGGAGCTGTGTAACAGACACAGCATCCCAGGACAGGGATTCACAGGTAATTAACCAACACAATCCTGAGACTTGGGGCAAAATGGTCAAGAGATCATTTACAGCCAATCCAGCCTTGCTCCACAGGATGGCTGCTAACAGCTCTTTCTCAAAGGAACAGTGAGGGTGGTGATGTGAAAGGCAAGAGCACATGGCCTAAGGAGAGATTCAGGCTCTGCAGGAAAGAACTACAACACAAGGAAAGTGAGTATTTACCTTCAGCATGACCATCAAGGAGTTCCAGTTATGTGTTGAAATACAACATTCCAAAGCAAAAGGAAAAAGCTCAACAGCATGTAAACTCACCCAATGAACCCACACACCCCAGCAGTGAGACCAGAACAGACAACAAACCTTTAGTGGCATTTCTGTGAAGGCTCTCCCAGAGTTTGCTGCTCTCTCTGGGGTTTCTGTACAGGTATTGCAACCAGGAGGTATTTTGCTTTGCAAGACTGGACTGATCAAGCAACCCTGACAAGGCAGGAACAGCATCCTACCCATCTCAAAGGCACTGATCAAGGAGGTCTTACTTGGAAAGAACTGAATTTTGTTGGACTGCTACCTAAATATTTTCCTCAATCTCAGTTCTCCCACGTAGAATTAGATACAGGATGTGGAGGCAATGGAGTGGTGCATGAGTGGTGGTGGAAGATATAGATGCAAAAGAATGTGTGTTTGCAAGAAAAAATACTCAGTAAGACATCAAGAGAAAGCCTTCCTCCCTAGCAATCAAGGGGAGGGGTGTCCAGGCAGTGAACACATGAATCACCACATTTTTATTTAGCTTTGTTTATCATACATACACCATGTTGCCCAAGCTGCTGAATATTCCAAAGGATAAGGAGTGTCCTTCCTGGTGGCTGCTGTCACAGTCAGTGTCCCTCAGGCTAAACTTCACACAAGGAGCATGTGGAGTTTGCATACACAAGTCCTCATGGTGCTTATCCAGTTATTCCTCGGTGCTGCTGCTTGGAAATCCACACTGCAAAGGCAACCATTACCCCTGGCCACCATGGTGGCCTTAACATGGGCATGGACCACACTCCTGTAGGAGGCAGCTGAAAGCAGCCCTGGCTGTCAGAAATGTGTCTCAAACTTCTCTGCTGCACCCTGTATCCTTCTGCCACTGTTTAGTGTGCCAGGTTTGCTCATTTAGCTTTATATCCAATCCTAAACCAGCTCTACAGTGTTGGGTTAGGAATCAACTGGACAAAACCAGACCAGCAGATCCAAGAGGGCCTTTCAGGGAACAGAGAGATTATTTCACATTAAATGAAAGTTTTCCAAGACACTCCATCGCATGCTCCTCACCTGGTGGACATCTGAGTCTCAGTCAAAGCAAAGAGGATTTGCAGCTGTGTGTTCTGAGCACGTGGGACTCTAAACACCTTGAAAAACCTGTCTGAAACCATCATGCACACAGGAGGCAGAGGAGCCCTGGCAATGAATACTTACTGTCTCTCTGATGAGCAGCGCAGTGAGGTCCTGCTCCTGCCCAGCAGCTCCCTGCTCTGGCACATCTCCCGAGCCAAGTTCGTGCGAGCCCCGTGCGGGGAAGGCGGGGCCGGGCTGCTCGTTGTCCCTCCCCGCCTGCTGCCCCGATTCCTCGGGGGGATGTGCCGGCTGCGGGGAGGCAGGGCCTGGAATCCCGTCCTGCTGCGGCTCCGGCCGGGGGAAGGCTGGCCCAGGAGCCTTCTCTCCAAACGCCCTAAGAGAGCCCGGGTCTGCCTCTGGCTGCCCCTGCTGAGGAGCACAACCTTTTGCTACAGCCCGTGGCTCGTCTTCCAGCAGTGGGAAGTGCCTGGCTTCCAGCTGGCTGTTGTCCTGGATCTCCTCCTGCTCTGTGGTAGTTTTAGCAGCTATTTCTTCAAGTTTCTGCTCTGGCTCTGAGTTCTCTCCTTGCCATTCCCGAGCTTCCATCCTTTCCTTCTGCTGAGGTGGAAGGTCTGCATTCTCCAGACTAATGGTTTCTGTGTTATCAGCAGGCTGTGGACTCATCTTGCCTGCTGGCAGCAAACTCGGGCCAGGCTCCTGGCTACCTGCGAGATCAAAGCTGGGGCCATTCAGCTCAGAAGGTCCAGGCTGCTGCAGGGCAACGTCCACACTCTCACCCCTGCTTGGTCCAGCACTGCTCTCCACCACGAGGTGATTCCCATCTCCCTCACAGGGCACAGCTGACTCCTGCTCATCCTGCAGGTCTGTGCTCAAAGGCTCCACAGCACTTTTAGATCCTCCTTCTCCCACAGTGCTTGCACCCTGCCATGGAGCAGCAGGTCTGATGACATTGGGACGCAGAGGCTGCTGCTGCTTCGAGGTCTGAGAAGACACAGACAAGAGAAAGTCAGAATTCTTGTCTGCATGTCAGAATCTCTGCTCCAGATACTTTTGCATCTAAGAAAACTTCTGATGGGGAAATGATAAACAGTCTGTTCAGCAAGATGCTTAATAAAGCACAGAACTGCAACCCAGCTATCTTTGTTTCATCAGCCTGTCCTCAGGTGATACAAGAACCCTTGGCAGAACTGGGGATGCACAGGACTTTCAAAATGGAATAATTTCCTAAGCTCACCACAGTACCCACTTCCCTTCCAGTAAAATAGCCTGGGAAGGAAGAACTAACTGATGACATATATTTGTTCTCACCAATTTATATAAACAGGCAAGAACTAAAGCTCAAAACATTAATCTCTGGCCTTGTTCTTGCCTCTGGCAGACAGACTGCTATATGCCAACAGACCCTGAGTGTTCTCTGCTGCTGTTTTCTACTAAGCAGCAGAAAGGTCAGCTTTGCAACCCATTTTCTCAGTGCTTCTGGTTAATTTAACAGAAAAGTGGATTATTTTTTTAATATAAGATAGATGTGAAATGCTGCAAACACTTAAGTGCCTGCAACAGCCCAACATGAATGCAAACAGCATAGAGGAATATAAAGCATAAAAAGTACATATGTAAATCAAACAAGGCATGGCTTGAAACACCTTCAATGGAAGATCAAGTCCTCTTGCAAAGCACTTCACCTTGCTGGATTCAGACAGACAACTTTATGGGAGCTACAACCTTCATCAAGCAGAACTTAAACTACACAGTGCAGCTCCACAGTCTGGTTCTCCCCTCCTGTGCCCAAAATATGACTCAATTACACCAGCAAAATGCCATCATTTCACTGTTATTTCAGACATCCTAAGTAGGTTGCTGTAACCAGGCAGGACTCAGAGGAATGCATCAGGTACTTGCAGAAGACTTGGCTGTACATGAATAAAGCACAGCAGCTACAAGAATGGAAAACTACCTCTGCTAAGATGACTACATCATCATCATCATCTTCCTCCTCAGTCTGCTGCTTTTCTGGTATTTCCAGCAACAAAGGCAATTCTTCATCCGAGGAATCTGATATTGTGATAAGACTTTCATCTCTGTGGTTTATCCAGTCTGCAGAACAGCAAGTAAAGTTAACTGTTGGCTCAAGGTAAATAACTGGAATTACAGGGCACGTGTAGCACTGAAACAACTGAGAAAGCAATTTTCCCATTTGCACTGCAGGAAGAAGCATTCAGAGGTCACCAATTCCTCTGCCAAGCATTGTTACAGCCACTCCTGCATCCCTCAGCCTCCAGTAAAACACCTGCACAGCTTCAGCTCATCACAACAGCACTGCAGGCACAGCCACTGACACTCACAGTCTTCTACCCCAAACTCCAGCACAAGTCAAGCTGCTGCAAAAGTTACTACAAACAAGGCATGTAGGGAATAGTTTTGCAGGGAAATCCTGAACTTTCAGTATCGCAGGGACATTACATTTTCATTAAAGCTAACGTGCAGTGCATTCTGAGAGAGAGATAAGGGTCTCTGTGCAATTCAGCCTCTTCTGAAAGAGTGGGACTTTGCAGGAGCACCTTATGCAGGGTTGAGATAAGGCCTGTGGCTGTGGGTGCAGAAGATATCCTGCTATTAGATGACAACCTGGTGCCTCAAGGTTTGTCAAGAACAGAATACAGATGTTACTCAACACAGCTGCTGGAACACAGGAGAGATATTCAAGGCAGAAACAGAGGGTTTCTGTACTGCACAGAGAACATACAACGATGCTTTCCCTAAAATTTGACATGTTTTGGCTAATTTTTTAGCATGAGTGTTCATTTATCACCTTTCAGGCATACAGAGAGCCTCATTTTGAATTCCACTCTTGAGGGAATGGGTGCCAATGCACACAGCCCTATGAGGGTACAAATTTAGGGTCAGTCTCTCTCTATGTGGTCCTCAGAAGGATGGATCCTCCTTGGATCTAGTGAAACACCTCTACACAGTGTTCCCAAGAAGTCAGCAATCTCCCTTGAGGCAGTACAACATGAGAAAGACAAGAGCCAAATATTTTCCATGCCTGCATAACATGAAAGAGTTTCTGTAGGTGGCTAAGTCAGTAACAGAGCAGTGTCTGACATGACAGAACAGACCTCCAGCAGTTCCCTGGAAGTTCAGCATCTGTGAATCCTGCTGCTCTGGAGGAGTTTCTCAAAAGTGTTTTGGAAACAGGCACAATTCAGTACTCACCTTTCCCTCTGTGATTGCTGAAGCTGTTCAAGTTAATCACTTCTTCATTCCCACCTCTCTCTGCCATTTTAAACAGCTGCACCCCAGAGTGTCAATGCCCCAGCATGGCAGTCAGGCTCACATGAGGAACTGGAAGATAAAATAAAACCACGAGGGAGTCAGGCAAATTCAGATTCACCCTAAGGGTGTTTTTCCAAGACTTCACTGCCAGGGCTTCTCCTGGCTCTCCCAGCAGCCTCTCCATGTGAGTATTTTTCTGTACCCTGCTCTCAGTACCTGAAAGGAGAGATGTTTGTTATCTTGTGTTCCAACAGTTGAGGCAGTCGACTGAAGAGTGCAAACAGGCCTGAGAAGTCTCTCTGGAGGAGACACAAGGATTCTTACAGCTGTGCAATCACAGAAAAGGAGGAGAGAGGCACTTCTCTCCAAGCAGGACTCAAACCCTCCCAATATGTGGATCTTCTCTTGTCTCCAACCAAAATCTAATGCACTAACACACAGAGTGGTGTTTCTGCCACCATCAGCTGGTGAGAGGGGCAAAATCCCCTCACCTGAGCAGTCCCAGGGCATCCCCAGATCCACATGCATTCACACCCCCAGATGATGTCACTGCACCAACCCCTGGCACACACAATCCAGGAAAGTCACACACAGCCCTGAGGGGAACAGCCCCAGGGATACCACCATCCCAGCCTGAATTCCCTGAGTGCTGCCAAGCTGAGGCACAACTTCAGAGCCACCAGAGATCCTGCAGGCTCACTGCCACAAGCCCTGTGTTACTGGTGTGTCAGAAGGAAGCTGCACCCCAGGCAGGGCAGTGTCAGTGTGTGGTTTGTGCCTGCACTCCGAACCAGCACAGGAACAAGTCACATTCCAGAGAACACTTTCCTACCACCATCTGCTATTTTAAAGAAGAGATTTCCCTGATTTACAGCAAGGGTTTGGTACAAATTCCAGGAAACACCATCTGCTCTCACACCAAAAGGAGAGCATGACAGGAATCAGGCTCCTTCACAGGACTGGGCTTTTTGGAATTAAACTACTAAGCTGCCCCCACCTGTTCTCAGAGAGGCACAATGAATTGCCCAGAGGCTCCCAAACAGGATTAGGGGGCCAGAGGAATCACTGCAAAGTAACCAGGAGGTTTCCATTTTATGCTGTCAGCTTACAGCTCTCAGTTCCCACTATCACAGAACACATTCAGGAACTCCAAGCAGAATTTGATCACTGGAAGGAGAAAGGAGGGTTTTTTTTTTTATTGGAAAGTATTCATCTCCTTATTGCAGCACAGAGGAATCTGTGCTATTAAATATTTACTGATGCATAAGCTGGAAGAAAATGATGGGTCTGCTATAAAATCCTGTTTGCTAGTACACAAGAGCAGTATAAATTCCCCCTCAGTAATTCTACTTAACTTCCTCTGCAGGGAACAGGATTTGCAGCTAGGACAGTACAATGAAGAAATCAGTTCAGATGCACAAGATACAATAATAAAAATTAAAATGTATAACTTAGCATTTAAAAAAGCCCAGCAGTATGGGCTCAGTGCCTGAAGGAACCTTCTTCAGAGGGAACCTCCAGCATAAAGACTTCAAGGCTTGGCTACAAACAGCCACATTCACCTGGGTCCCTGCACTGGTGATGGTCCAAATTTGAGTGTGAAACTGGGTGAGGGAACAGCCTGAGGTCTCCTCTAACCAACATTACCAGAATTATGCAACTACCCCTCTGTATTTGAGCCCTGATACCTCAGTAGCACATCCCATTTCCAGTAAGCAGTTCTGAGATTATCATGGGCATGCTGGTGCCTTGAAAACACCTGAAAAGCAAGATTTTGGGGGTGTTTCCACTAGGTTCTTCATCTTCTAAGGAGAAATAAATCTTTATTTATCAGAATGGCATGGAAGTGCTGTTCCACCATCACAGGCAGGTGCTGGAGCTGCAGCTCAGGAGCTGGGTCACTCTAAGTGCAAACTCTGGCCTTTCTAAAAGGTCACATCCACATTAGTACAGTTGTATTTTCCCTGGTACTTGTGAATAGCAATCACCTGGTCCTGCATAGCACTTTTCCATCCTTAGCTGTCTGACTCCTTTAGCAAACAAAATCAATTCCCTTCTTGCCATTTAAAAGGAGGAGAAAGGAAGCAGGGATAGGCCCAGTGTGTCACCAAGAAACACAGCAAAGGATTGCTCTGAGACTGGCTGGGGAGGAACAAGGACATTTGTGAAAGCCACAAATCAGCCCTTGCAGCGTCAAGTGGTGCAGACAGGGGCTGGACAGGTGTCTGCTCAGATCTGCTCCAAGCAAAGCTGAGTGGTTGGGTATTTCTCCCCTCCAGGGACTCGTGGTGTGTTAGCAGGGCTGGCTATGCGAGGGTGGGGTGACACTGCAGATGCTCAGCACAGCCACCAAGAAAATATGAATTCTTCTCTCAAACAGCTCAAATGGTGCTTTGTCCAGTGCTGGCTAAATCCCAGCTGTTCACATCCAAGAATGATGGATAAGCCACAAGACTAAGGTTGTATTTTCTACAGGCCTGGTTCCTGTAGAGAAGAACTTGCACACTTCAACACTCAGCAGCAAGAAAGAAGAACAGGGAATAACCTGAAATTAAATCTGGGATAAAAAACTTTCTGCACTTCCATAGAGCAAAGTGTGCCCACATCACCAAAAGACTCAGTGGTTTAAAAGCAGGACTATAATTAATAGCATTAACTGTAATACACAGTCAAGGCAACAACAAAAAAAGCCAAGCCTGGAAAGAACTGGCAATTCTTCCTACTTCAAAATAGACTGAATAAAAACCCAAGCAGCTTAATAAAGCCCTGCTTTGAGGGGAAAAGCCAAGCTTCCACCAAGAAGTAGCAATTCATTTTGTCAATACTCAATACAGAGCTGAAGTTTAAACAAATATCCATAAGCATGGGCCAGTTCCATCCAGTAGCATGAATAAGAAGTTTATTCATGTTTATAGCACCAGGCTGCCAAGAATGTGAAGTAACAAGATCAAAGCCACCCTGGGGTCCTGCCCTACATAAACAATAATAAAAAAGCAAGGAAGACAGATGGAAGGAAGCTATTCCACACCATCTCAGTGATTTCAGTGCCTATTTATAGGCAAAGAATAAGGCTACCTATAAGCAAGCTCTCACATGCCCATCAGCTTTTCTGCAATACAGTCAAGGACAGGAAACCAGAGCTGTTTTAATGGCAAAGCAGTCAGATAAATACTTTTAAAAGCTTTTTAGTTTTGCTTCTTTTCTTAAAAGGCTCCCACATGCACTGCAGCACATCAAGCTGGATTTGGGATTTGAATCCCTGTAGCAGTATCCAGGGGACACAAAATTCTCATTTGACTTCTAAGACACCCACTGACTGTGCAGTGAGGACCCATCATGCTGAAGATGTGGTCCCACCTCTGTCTTACTCCATGTACTCATAACTCAGTCACAGAATACCCTGAGCTGGAAGGGACCCACAAGGATCAGAGTCCAGCTCCTGGCCCTGCACAGGACACCCAACAATCCCACCCTGTGCAACCTGGGAGCATTTTCCAAATATTCCTGAGGCTCTGGCAGCTTTGGGGCTGTGCCCCACCACCCTCTGACACAGCACACCCAAGTTGTTTCACTGTGCAGACAATAAAATGCTCCCCATTATGGTTTTTCCTACAGCAAACTGAGAGGAGAAGAACCCATTACCAGAACAGCTACCAGGAAAACCAGAGCCCACCAGGGATTTGGGTTTAAGAGTTCTCTGAACTGACAAGACCTCAGGCTGACAGCTGAGGTCACAGGGACTTCCCGGACAAGCTCCTCAAACGTGCAAAAATATCATCCACAAAACCACTGCTCTGAGGTAAGGGATCAGCTGCTACGAGGTGAAGCAGGTCTCAGGAGCACACAGAATGCTTACACAAGGATTTCCAAAACCCATTCAAAATCCTTTCAAACACCACATGACATATTTTTAGCCTAACCCAAAAATAGCCACCATCAGTGCTGTGCATATATTGAATCTCCTGATGTATGAAGGCGTTTCTGGACTGCAGTAACTGGAGCAGAACTCGAATCTGCTCCCTACACCCCACATTTGTGCTGTGATGAGCATCTTCAGATGGTGCTGGAATTCAAACTGACAGTCAAGGGGAGACCCCCCCCTTCTCAACACAGTGTAATGTATTTTTTCCCCCCACTTAGAGCATTTGAAATCTTGAACTCCCACATACCCAAGATGGGACTAGACTCAAAGTGCTCTTGTCTGGCTCCAGCTCAAGGCAACAGGACTAGACAGAAAGCAGGGGAGGCAGGAACTGAGATCCCAAATGAACAGGGGGGAGGGAAAAAAAAAAGAGCAACTTGAAAGAGATGTCAGCAACATCAAATCACTGTGTTTTAGCCTCTCCCCCACACAGAACACCACTGTTGCTCACCTACATTGACAGAAGAGCATCAACTCCTACTTTGTGCCTGCGGGCAGCAAACGTGTCTGCTGGTAGCCTGCGAGCAAGGTGAATTTCTGGCTCATTTCAAGCTGCTAAAACAAGCTACTTAAATAATGCAGGGCTTGTGACAAGCACCAAAATGAAAAGCTAAAAATTCAGTCCTTAAAAAAAATAAAAAGAAAAAAGCACAACAGAAGGGAAATAAACCAACCTGACTTACTGTCAAGCATTTCACTGAAACATTTCAAAGGGTTCATGATTTGCTGGGGGCTGTTCCTTGTAACAGGCACTGAGCAAAAGCAGGGAGAGTTTAACAGTGGTTGATCGTGTTAAGCAGCATCATCCCAACTGAAAATCAGAAATCCCCTGATCATAAGCCCAACAAGAACTGCTGGGCACAAACAAATCCTATTTGCTATGCACAAGGCAGCTACTGCCACTGCCTCACACCCTGCAAAGGGACAGAGCCAGAGGTCAACACGTGGGGCTGCAGCAGGGCTCCTGCCAGCAGGTTTGCTCAGCTCCAAGCCTGGGAAAAGTGGAAGAAGCACTGATTCCAGCCCCAAAGCCTCACCCTGGCCTCTGAGGGCAGCAGTGTGTGGCCAGTGGCTCACAGGAAAGGCCACCTGGTTTCCAGCAGCACAATCTGCTGCAGGTACTGGCCAAAAGCTCCTCAGGAGCACAGACCAGGGGCAGACTTCAGAGCATCCACTCAGCTCTGCCACCGATTTTTGGACCCACAGCATGTGCTGAAGAGAAACAACAAACCTGAAGATCATTTAATAACAGAACTGGCTGCTGAGTTATAAAGTATTCCCAAAGTGTTTCCCACATCAGCAGCTGGCTTGGTTTACCAAATGATTTTAAACACATACATTCTCTGAGGAGGGGAAGACAGGACTCCTGAGATCTGAGAAAAATCAAGGAACAGAAGCTGAAGTGAGCAATAAAAAGAGCCAGGGAACATTTCTAGGGCAGAAAGCCACAGAACTGGTTTCACCACACCAAAACACAAGACAATATAATACAAGAAGTGTTTTGTGGCAAGTAAATCCAACCTGAATGTTCACCTCCCCTGACAGACAAGACACCCAACAGCACACAAAGTACCCCAGCAGAGCAGCCACTGTTTCCAAAACCACACCAGCCCACAACTGGCTCCAGCAGCTCCAGGGCAGGACACAAATGAAGCTGGAAAAGAGAAGTGAATCTGGCAGCAATCACAGCTTCCAGTTACCTCCCAAAAGTTCCCTGTTCCTCACCCTCTCTTACCCAAGGAAGGGAGTGATGACTTCTCCTCCCAGGCTCACCACTGGTAACTGCAGAGTCAGGAGTGTGACCAAGGGCACATCAGGAGATGCTCCAAATAGAGAGGCTACAGACACAGGACAGGCCACATCTCCATGTCACTGCTCCAGGCTAAGGAAAATTGCTTACTCAGGAGCAATCAAGAGAGCAGATATTTAGGGATTACTTGGCTTCAAATCTCCAACTAGATTTTCCCCCCATTTTCTAAGTCTGCTCAGGACTTCCAGGAAACATCTTGGCTCTCTGTACACCACAAGACTTCTCATCAACCTTACTTGCAGTTCATTTCATCAAGGTCACAGTATCATAATTATTAATCATGATTGTCTGAAGTACCCAATCATCATTTTTATCTGAAACAGAGAGTACAAGAGGAAAGAAATGTGCCCAGTTTTACCTAATTCACCTAAAAGCTGGCCACATACACTGGGCACCAGTTTTCCTTCCAAAACCTGCAAAATATTTGCATTTCTCTAGCAAAATATCTGCTCTTTGAGCTACTCTCTAAAATGTACAACTGTTTTGGAACAGCTGCATTCATCTTCCAAAACTGGGCAACTCAAATGAAAGTTTCCCATTCCTTTGAGCTATTCCCTGGTGATTGGCATCAAGGTCAACTGCTGGACACTTGAGTGCCTTCCCACGACCCCCATCAGTCCCTCTGCCAAATAACAGAGCTCCACATCATCACATCTCCCTGAGCAGCATGAGACTCCCTGTTTTGATGCATGCAAAAAGTCACTCTCTGCACAACAGGTGGAAACCTTTGGATCTGTCATTCACCCTCCCTCCCATCCAATTGAGTCCTGAAAAAGTGGTTAAATCTTCAAATTCTAGTTGGAAAGGAGAATTAATGCCATTACCTTGAGCAGCTCACTTCAAGAGTGAAGTAAAAATTCAAATTTTTGAGGGAGGAAGAGGCATCCCTGGAGTTAGTTCCTGTAAAGGGCAGTACTCTGCCTGCCTCAGACTTCTGGCATGTGCAAGATCATCCAGTGTAATCCCCTAAATCCAAAACCTCCCTCCCACATCACAAACACAGGTGCCAGCCTGGCATTTCATGTTGATGCAACAGTTCAGACACCAGCAGCTCAGCACTTGGCTACAGACCTCCAATAAACCCAGCCTTGCTCTGCTCACTGCCTATCTCCCAAACCATCATTTAGAAGAACTGATTGGTTCTGATTTTGTGGTTTAAGGATGTGGATGAATGGAAGGACATGTGAAACCAAGTGACTGGCAGCCCTGTTGTTTCCAGAGCAAGTTTTACTTCCAGTTTCCTTTCCCTGAACTCACATGGCCCTTCCCTGGAAGGGAAAGGCCAGGGGCTGCTTTGATCAGCACTGAGATTCAGACACCAGTGGGCTCAAAGGACTCCACAACCCCCAGGTGCTGCACATACCTGCCACAGCTCCACACAGCATCAATTGCAGCTGCCTTCTCTTCTCCATAAACCAGCAGCCACATGGAAAAGAGCAGGAGAGATGCCCTGTGAGCCCCAGGATATATAGCAGAGTGCTCCTCTGTTACTTGTACTTCACAGATCCCTCCAGGAGAAAGGACAGAGCATTTCCTCTCCAAATCCTCAGTAGTTTTCCTACCTTTTTTCTCTTCTTTTTTAAAGGATCCTGAATGCCACGTTAAAGAGCTTAACAGAACAAAGAAATCCAAGTGCAACCTTTTAAGCAGTTATTTAATAGTTTGAATGAACATCTTCAGGAGCATTCAGGTTCCCATCTTAGCACTGTTTTCACTGGAGAGGAAACAGAAATAAGGGATTTAAGATTGCTGGGACAGGCTGTGGCACTGACATTGACACTGATGAGCAACCAGCAGCCTGCTCAGCTCACAGCCCTGTTTGAGGGGCACTGAGAGCAGGGAGAACCAGGCTCCACACAAACTGCTGTGAAAAGCACCAGTGAGACCAAAACCAAGAGGGCTGGAAAGCACAGATCCAGTGGCAGCTACAGGAGTTGAAAATCACAAGGAACTGATAGGCTGTGATGGCATCCTGGATGTTGAGCAGCTGCCCATCAGACCAGCTCTGGAAACCTCCTCAGCTGCACTTGGGAAGTTGTGTTCCAGAAAAAAATAGAAGCATAATGCACCACCAGGAAAAAACGTGGCAGGAAAGGGGGTGTTTTTGTATTTTATTTTAAATGTGACCTGAACATACCACAAAAAACTTTGCTTTCAAGCACAGCACACCTCACCTCATTCACAAAGCTGCTGACAACACAAAAGCTGAGACTTGACCTTGAGATGGCACACAGGGACAAAACCTGACTTACTGCAGCAGCCCAGCCTGGCAAGAAGGAGGTCTCTGTCAATCTGCACAGCACTTTCAGAACTATTGCCTTGAAAGCCTGCCACCAACCCTCCCAGGTGTCAAACATCCCAGAGTGAGGGACTTCCAGAAAGAGTGACTTCACAGGTCACATACTCTGGTTACCACAGCCATGCCCTATTTCATGGCCATGTTAAGCATCTGTACTTGCCACAACTCCAAGGGTCAGTGGCCAGAAGCTGTGGCTTCACATTCAGAAGGATTTCACTTCAATACCTGTTAAGGATTGCCATGTTCCCCCCATACCACAGCTTGTTTCCTCCTCTCACACTGAGCTCCTTACAGCTGTGAAAGGAAATGCCCTGGAAAACATTTTTTGTAGGATTCAGATCAGATACCCTCCCCATATTCAGCATGGTGGAACTGGGAGAACAGAATTAAGGAGGTAAAATAAACTGCAAGAAGGGGGAGATCTAAAACTGCAGCCTAAGCTGATGCTGTACAGCCACAGCCCATCCCTAACACTCAAACTACACGTGCTCCAAGGTCAGGCACTTTGAAAGATGCTTTTACACAATCAATTAAGGGTTTAAATATATACAAGAGCCAGTTTAGAGTCAGACTGGGCCAACAGGCCAAGTGCACAGTGATAAGTCTTAAATGGCCTTACCTACTAAGAGGAAAATACTGACAGAAGCCTTGTAAGACAGATGCCAACACCTGAGCACCAAATCCATACTCTGCATCAATTTCTGCTAGAAATAAGCTGCCTCTTACACCCAACAACTGCTGCAGGAGAAGCACTGTCACAGAAGAACTGCAGCTACATCCTCACTGCTCCAGCACTGCAGATGAGCAGTTGTCAGAAGATTTTCCAGCCAGCCAGCCAGAGCCTTTGTAAAACTGGGTTTAGTTTTATTTACAGCCACGTGTAGCCTTGTGGCCAATTCCAACCCAGCAAACTCTCAGCAGTGAAAAGCCAGGGCAGCCTTCCAGGCTCATGACAGTTGTCCAGCCTGACTTCATCCATGTCACGTGGCAGTGGCCACTGTGGAGTCTGAGTATGCTAAAATAGCAGAAAAGCAAAGAGGCTGCATTTGAGGTAAGTACCACTATAACAGAACAGAAAAGAGTGAAATTAGATGGTGGCTGGATTTAGAGATGCTCCACATCCAGCATAAATCCCTTCTGAGACTACTAAAGTTCACAAATGAATGAATTATGAGCTAAAAAGCGAGGAAGGAAGAGCTGCACATTAATTCTCCAGGTCCATAGTCCTGCAGATTAATGAGACTGTAAGGTACCCACTAATCTCACCCCAAGGCAAACAAACATTTCACACAGGACTACAAAAACCTCCACAGGCCACAGGCAGGAGGTTACACTCAGAGCAGTTGCTAAGGGCAGACTGCTTCAGGCAGTGAATCCTGTGCCCACCCTTGGTCAACACACTCGTGTCCAACAGCAGAAGAGTCCTCACAGCAGGACAGAAATTCTCTTCCTGGGTGCTGCAGTATCAGACACATTGCTTAACCACCTAGGCTGGAGAGTCAGTAAGAACAGCCACAAACTGCTAAATAAACACAAATACACTGAGCTGAGGAGCACTCTCCAGACACTGTGTCCCAGGCAGAGGTGTGTCCCAGCCCCTGTGAGCTGGTCTGTGCTAGTCCTGGCACATCCAGGGGCACCTCCCAGTTGATACACAATGAAGCCTGCTCCACTATGAAAGGATTCTGCTTTAACAATCTGCAGAGAGGGCATGAACTATTTACATTAGCCAAGTTACTGCTCCCAGGTCTTGCTCATCCATAGCTGGAAATCCCAGCAGCATGGGAGTATGAAATGCCCTACCCTGCTGGTTTCCTGAAAGGAAAGAAAGAGCTGCTTTTCCTGCCTCCCCATTATGCTGCTGCTGTCATCTCCCTCCAATTGCATTTCAGCACACAGCAGCAGAGCAGGGAGAGGAGGAAAGTCCTCAGTAGTGTGGTGGCTGTGCTGCAGGCAGCTGTCAGCACTGCTGTCCCTTCCCTCTGCCACCCCCTGAAATGTGTTTGCCCAACAGAGCTTGTGCTTGCCAGGAGTACATGGGCCAGTGCACCTTCCAGGACTGGCCTTCAACCAAAAATGATCTGCACCCTGTCTTTGGGATGGGATCTGGAAGCAGAAGTGTAAATCTGTTCCCCACTCTGGTTTTGCAGTGGATGCAGAAAGCCAACTCCTCCAAGGAACAGCAGGAGCAGTGCTTGGTAAGAGTATGTCAGGCTGGATAAAGCAGCACAGGAGCCTTGTGCAAGGGGTG
Source organism: Notiomystis cincta (assembly GCA_013398075.1). NCBI lineage: Eukaryota > Metazoa > Chordata > Aves > Passeriformes > Notiomystidae > Notiomystis > Notiomystis cincta. The sequence goes on along the minus strand of VZRX01007997.1, from coordinate 52,577 downwards.
CTTTGGAGAAAACACATTTCTTGAGGCCATTTTTCATCCTTATATTCCCCCAAAAATGACTCCAGCTAGTGCAGATCCCGACCACCTTGTACTGCAGAGCAGTGATGCCTCTACAGATCCCATCCAAATGTTTCCCTGAATAAAGCCAACAGCAGCCTGGCCTCCCTGCAGGGGGGAGCAGGCTGAGGGTGAGCAGCCTCACACTTGGCCTCTGAGGCCAGCTGAAAACATTTCAGGTCACCCTGACACCCACACACACTCCCAGCTTTATTTCAGCTCATCAGCTTTGCTTCTTGTTATGAGGAGCAGAAACTCACCCTGGGAGCAGCCAGGCACCCCCAGCACCAGCACTGGAGTGGGGCTCCCTAAAGCCAGTGAGGAAGCCACACATTTATTTCAAATTCCTGCTGACCTGGGTCAGGAACACTGCAAGGTGACATCGTGGCTCAGGGTAGCAGCTCCTCATGTTGAAATCCTTCCCTGAAGCCCAATGCTTTTTCCACTTAATCAGGTGCTGACAGTTCCCCTCATGAACGCAGGGAGGAACCACAGCAGGGCTGGTAATTAGGAGAGAGGTGTCATTCAGAAGGAATATCATCTCCCATCCTCAGGAATTAAGCTTTCTCAAGGATTGTTACGAATTTAAAACCACTGCAAGCCCTTAAGCACTGACCCAGAGGAAAAACATCACTCCTGAGATAGTCCAAAATAAACCTGAAATTCTATAAAAGTGACATGAAGGCTGCTGAGAACGAGATTATCCCAGCTCAGTGAGACATTCCTTATTATCTCTCATCTCAGTGCTTTGGCAAGGATAACTTATTCAAGCCACCAGGATGCTGCCAAGTGGCTTTTTTTCCCCCTCTTTTTCCTGTTTTCTCTGCCTACTCCTCCCTGATTTCCCACTTCCAGTAACCTGCTTAAAAACAAAACTACTCCAGACTAAGGTTGACCAGTCCATTATTCAGCTCCATTTCAAACACAGGAATTCCCAGTCTGTACACAAATAACCTGGGCTGTCCCCAGGCAGCTGTGGGTTTCGCACCTTCTGCTGTATTTAAAAAGGCACCTATCCCACTGGGATTAATCCCAGTTACATGAAGCAGCTTGAAACCCCACCATCACTTCAGTGCACACACAGGCTTTGGAGACTATTAATGCCTCATCTTTAAATAGTTACAGTGATGTCCAAATTCAGTAATTTAAAGGGAGTCTTAAAATATCTCCAGATCAAATCCATCTGCAAAACAAAAAAAAAAAAAAAAACCAAAAAAACAACCCTAAACTTCCAATGAGAGGAATTAGTGGTGCATTTCTGACTGTCCCAGAAAGAATGCAGCCAGTGGCAAGCCCCAACACCCAGCACCACCAGCACTCAGACAGAGTAAACCACTCACAATGGCTTTAGAAAGATATAAATAAAAATAAGACACCCATTCCAAATTAATGAATGGGAGCTTCTTCCAGCAGGCACCAAACAACACTGGAAGGGCTCCACCTCTCTCCTGCATTGTGGGTTTGTGCTGCTCCAGGTTGCTAATCAGCTCCTGGCCCCTGGGATATGCTTCCTGTCTCTCTCCAGCTGTGCTGGAGCCTCGGGAATTGTGTGTTTGCCCCACCTATTTTTGCCACGGGACTTTTTAGTGATTTGTGTTCAGTTTCAAAGCTCCGGCCCTGCCGGCGGCAGCAACGCCCACTGCATTCCCAGGCGGACAAAGCACTGGTCTATCCCGGAATTTGGACTTCCGAGGCAGCTCCTGAAACTGCAGCCCAGGAACAGGCTGCCAGCACCCTGCTGCAATCCAGGCTCTACCTCAGCAGCACTAACACCTGCCCAAGTGTTCTTCTAGGAACTGCTGCTCCTGCCCTGACTGCCTGCAGCCAGGCCAACCAGAAGGGAAACATCCTGGGAAGCGACAAAAAGAGATGGAAGAAAGCCTGTTACCACAGTGCAGCACCTCCAAGCAGGCTGAATGTCTACAGATCTTCAGGAAATCTGTCTGAGTCTCTTCCCAAGTCTTGGTGTTCCAGGCACAAACCCCTGTCAAGATGATTGTTTGTTAACATGCAGTCACACCACGAAGGCAGCCAGCACATGAAATCCATTAACGTGTTTACAATTGCACAAGGCCTGATGTAAGGCAGTGGAATTTTTGCACAGCATTCATCCTAGAAATTAAAAGCACATATTAAAGCTGTAAATCTCACAGCTCTGGAATTAAAAGCTCTCCCTGGAATCCTACTAGTCCCAAACAAAATGGGTTCTACCACATGGTTTGAGCTGCACAATCCTATGGCCCTGTCCTGGTTCAGGGATGCACCAGAACCTGCTCAAGCTCTGGGTCTGCAGAATGATGGGTCCCAGATTTGCTGCCTCACCTTCCAAACAGGTTGCTGGAGGAAAAGCCCTCGTGCCATCCTCTCTGAAAGCAGGTGAGGCCACTTTAGCTGAACATGCAAAGGCCACTCTAAATGCCTGGGGGACACCTGCCTTTCCCTCCACTGCTGCCACTGGGAACCTTCAACAGCTCCAAAGTGCATCAGGTGGGAGAGCAGAAATCGTTAAGAAAGAGGAACCAACGTCCACAGAGACAGAATAGAGAAACAGAAATCTGTCCATAAGTCTTAGCACCAGGACTGGCTGTGCCTCTCAGCCACCACAGCACTGAGATTGCTTCTAGAACTGCTGCCTGAAGCAAAGCAAGAGCCTGCTGCTCCACTGGGCAGGCAGGGAGCTGGGAAGGAAACACAAGAAGGAATGCTCTGAAAAGCACATGGACATCGAGCTTTAGTCCCTCAGCATCATGCCTGGATTATGGAAATAAAAGTGCACAGCAGCAACATCAGCTTTTCTCTTTCAAAGCACCAGAGGTCTCAGGACAGTGACCAAACCATAAGAATTTGAACAGAAACATCATCAACTAAACTTTTTTATATGAAAACCACTGTTCTAAGCATCTGTCAAGTAAGATTCTAAGGGAAGGCACTGGAGGACACTCAAAGGCAACACTCCAGGTCATAAAGCACAGGTGAGATGAAAGGAAAAACCTCCCGGGCTGGACTTGCAGGTGCAAGTAGCCGTTATCCACTCAGGCTTCCAGCCAGCACAGCTGCAGAGCCACGGGATCCAGGAGATGATGGCAACTCTTTAAACCAGTCTACATCTTGCCCACCCCAAAGAAGTGCCCCGGGCAAGCTCACACTCCCCTCTTCACACACAGTGAGCCTCAGAAGACTGCGGGGGGATCCCGACCTGCCTCCAGCCACCGGGGGGAACAAGGTCAGCTCCAGGGGCAGAAAATCCCATCGCACAAACCCAGTTACATTAACACTCGCAGGCTGTGCTGTGTCTACCACGCCGAGCCGGCACAGGGATCAGCAGAGGAGGGAAAGAGGAGGAGGAGGAAGAGGAGTATCTCTTACACTGATCCCTCAGCTCCGAGGACAGCTGTGTTTGGGGTTTCTTTCCTGCAGCGGCTCCCACAGCAGATGCCTGAAATGTCGAGATGTCCCAGCGTCACCGAGCGCTCCCACACTGAACAGGGGGCAGAAGAGAACAACCTTTCACCCTCCTCTCCCCACCAGCTCCGGGTACCCCCGACTACAAACACCCGGCCCGGGGCGCCCGGGGAGCCGCCAGGAGCCCCCGAGAGCAGCGCCTGTCCCCGCGTGTGGGGACACGGGGCGGGCACGGGGGAGAAGGGACCCCCTGACCCCTGGAAGGGGGAGAAGGGACCGGCCCTGAGGGGTTGGAGGGCGGAGGGAACGGACCCCGTCCTGAGGGGAGCTGGAGGGGGAGGGGTGTCCCCGATCCTGAGGGGGAGCGAGGAGGGGCTCGGCCCTGAATGAGAGCGGACGGACACGGGGACGGCGGCGCGGGGGACCCGTCCCTGACGGGAAGAGAGGGGAAGGAGCGGGCCTGAAGGGACGCGAGGGAGAGGAACGGACGGANGGGCGGGCGGTGCTCCCCGGGGAGGGGGCGTGGCCCGCGAGGGGGCGTGGCCAGAGCTGCACCTGGGCGGGGCCCGGCGGGCCCGAACTTTTTGGGCGCTCAGAAATTTGGGGGCTCGGGACCCCTGCACGGAACCCCCCCGGCTCTGGGGGCTCGCGGAGTGACAGGGAGCGCCCCAGGACACGGCGTCGGCCTCTGGAGGCGGCCGGGAGCCCTGCAGGGAGGGCAGGAAACTGAATTTGCCAAGTGCCGAACAGGAGACACTCGCTGAGCCCCGCGAGGCTCCCCAAGAGGAACAGGAGTTTCAGTTGTGTTTTCAAGAGGTTCAGGTGGTGGAGGAGTCCTGGAGCAGCCCCTCGACAGCGCCCCCGAGCGCTCTCAGCACCACAGGGGAGGCAGAAATCTGGGAAACTTTACAAAAAGCACTGATAGGAAAACAGCAGCGCCAGTGTCTGACAGAGCACTCCAGGACTGAAACGAATTCCTGCTCCAAGGAACAAAACTGCTCAGTCCCTGCTGCTGGCTGACACGAGGGGTGGGCAACAGCAGCTCTCTGGTCATTTATTCACATTAATTACTCAAAAAGCATAAATTACTCAAAGCATAACAGAAATAAAATATTTGTGCTCCCTCCTTTTTATTTAATTCATTTTTTAAAGACCAAATTACAGCCAGAAGAAACTCAGCCTCAGGGAGGGAGAGCACTGCTGCACCATCCCCGGACTTGTTCTCATCCTTCTCCACTTAAAAAACAGAATTAGGAAAAATAAAACAATGAGGAATGCAAGGATTCATCAACATTAGTGAATCTTTCTCCAGCTGTCATTAAAGGGGAGATTATAATTTCTTTCTGCAAGTTGAGGGTTTGGAAAAGTATCAGGACAAATCATAGGGTAAGAAGGGAAAAAGATCAAAGTAATTAATGAGCTGAGGAAATGAGTGAAACAAAGTGTTCTCCCTGCAGAGGAGCACTTCCATCTGGGCAGTCCATACATAAACACCTGATAAATCAGATATTCTGTCCACTCTTTTCCTCTGATTGCCATAAATATTTTACCAAACAAAACAGTGGCTACCAAGAGTTTAAAGTTGTGAGTTTATTGCATATGTAACAAAAATGAACATGACCTCCTGGGTCCAGCCTACTATACAATCACTGTTTATTCCAGCTGGTTCCATAACCACATTAAATAGAACTAGTATTTCTTTAAATACTTTGATTTAGACATAAAATGAAACATTAGTGTACAACTTTCACAAAATAAATCTGCAATAAAAACAGTGGGAAGAATAACAAGGATAGCAGCAATACTTAAACATGACATTACAAAATAATAAATTAAAAAATACATTATAAAGTGGTTGAGGAACAACGACGACGACGACGAAAAATAATAATTAACAGATTAAAACCAGATCCATACTGGGGATTTGCTGCGCCACACGGCCCCGACGCTGCGGGGCAGGGGCTGGATGGGTCATTTACAAAATCTGTTGGATTTTACAACCACCTGGCCTTGAGCGAGGCCGAGCTGCTGAGCGAGCTCCGAGCAGCGCTTGGGGCAGGGCTCGCGTGCCACAAAGCCCGGGCAGGCTCCTGCCTCCTCTCCCGGCCGGGCACGGCGCACAGCGGTGGTTTCTACATCCCTGAGCGGAGCCGAAAGGCTGAGGAGCGGACTCAGCTCCGCGCCTCCTGCGCGCCAGATCCACGAGCAGCCAGCACCGGGTGGGGCGTGGAACGGCAGGAGGGGCACGGGACCGGTGGCGTTCTTTGGGCGAGGCTGAGAAGTCACAACCGAGTTCGAGCGCTGGCAGAGCGAGCGGGAACGGGCACCCAAACTCACCCGGACCTCCGAGAGCCGCTGGCTCCGGCTCCCGCGGGCCTTGGGCCTCCCCTGGCCTTGGAATGGGCGCAGGACGGACAGGCCACGGCTCCAAAGCCATTCCTGCTGTTCCTCCTTCCACCCAACCAGCTTTAAGGCCTGCCTCAAAATGCACGGACAGAACAAGACAGAAAATGTCTTTGTCGTCACTGAAGTGGCACAAAATTGCAAAGACAACACGACGGGAGAGGTGGTGGAGCTGCTGGAAAGAGAACTGAAATAACTCAAAAGACAGTGCCCTGTTCTCCTTACTGTCAGCACGGAGGAGGTACCTTGACAAGGGCTTTTAAATACAGCAAAAAACAGACTTTTCGAAACAACAATCCTTGCCTATTCTTATTTTGTGCATTCAATAAAACACTGACCTAGCAAAGACATGAGGAACTATCTTACGTCAACTGGGTGGTTGACATAAAGCTACTTGACCTAAAGATCTCCAAATCAGGGGCCTTTCCCTTTGCTTCACTTGGTTTGTACTGAGCCAGTTGTGCTGCAGGTGTGACAGGATTTTTATTAGGGGTGGGCTTTAGTATCTGGGTTTGGGGTTGTTCTTTTCTTACATTTTTTTCTCATGAAAAATCCACATGAGACTGCATGCAAAGCTTTTGGGCAATAATCCATTCTGCATCTTTCCTCTCTGACTGGTTTATTGCACATTCAAACGAACGGAAAGGATTAAATACACTCTATGAACAGGTTTGACTTCGAAGCCATTTGGAAAATCCAGGGTTGGGGGGACTCTGCTACTCAGCCTGGAACCCCAGGGACGCTGCCTGCCAACTGCTGCACATCCCAACAACAACCAGGACTGCAGAAACTGCTCTCCAAGTGCCAAAAGATCCCTACAGAACCCGGGGCTGAACATGCCTGTCCTGGACAGTCCTGCAGGATGAGCACCTTCAGCTGCCCTGTGCAAATCTCACAAAATGGTACAATTTTACACCTCCACTGCGACTCCCGACAGCAAATCACAAGAATTATGGTCAATGGCAAAAACAAAACAACAAAACAAACAAAACAGAGAAAGATGCCAGGGTTTTGACAAGTGTCTACTTTCCATCCTATCACAGTTTAAAGCTATTATCAAATTCAATTAAAAAAAAGACAAATTAGAAATATTCCAGTAGACATCTCCTCAGGACAGTCTCTTACCCACAGCTGAATTTCAATGCTCTATTCCATAAACATAACATCTGTTAAGTGTTTCAGTCATGAATCTCTCTAAAAATCAGGCTTGCCAAAGAAAAAAAATCCTATACAAGCAAGTCTGCTTAAGTTTAGACATGTTTGATAGATAACTGGGTCTCTCTGAAGCCGTGTTATTTGTTAAAATACTGTCTCATCTTGGTGGGCAAACTGGGAAAATGTTAGTAATTCAGTGTCTTAGGTTACAATGTCAGATGTAACCAAAGCATGTATTCTATCACCATCTGTTAAAAGCAGGTGGGGCAGTGATCTTTATCTCTTCCATGACACATCCCTGACAACTCCCTCTGAGGGGGATATCTTCTGTTAATGGGCCATCCACCCTCACTGCATGACTCCCAAAATTCCACCATCCCACTGGGAGATGCTCCACCCAGGGGGAGGAACCAAGCATTCCATGCTGGATATAATCTGAGGTTTGGAACACCACAGTCAGCCCTTACCTACTGGGTTCCCAGAGGACAAGAGCTACAGAACCACCACTGGCCCTTCCGAGGAAGACCAGACCCTTCTACAGGACCACCACGTCAACAGAACCACATCCACCACTCCAGCAGGGCTGCAGCCACCACTTCATCAGACAGCTACCACCACCCTGACCAACAGGGGGTCAGGCTGTGTCCTGACTCTGCCCTCAGCTCGCCATGGCCTCGGGCAGGGGCACCAAGGACCTGGACTTTCTCTAGAAGTGGGACAGGGATGAGTATGAGAAACTCGCAGGGAAGAGGCTCACAGAGGAGAGAGAAAAGAGAGATGCCAACCCAGCCCCGCCTGTCAGAAGGGAGCTCCTGCAGCACCGAGGCTACAACGTGGACCAGGAATCCAAGCTGGGGAAAACTGCTGTCATCACCAAAGCTACCCCTCAGTCAGAGATGGGAGGGTGTTATTGTAACGTATGTGACTGTGTGGTGGAAGACTCCATTAACTTCTTGGATCATACCAATGGCAAAAGACACCAGAGGAACCTGGGCATGTCCATGCAGGGGGAGCGTTCCACACTGGACCAGCTGAAGAAACACTTTGAAGTGAACAAGAGGATGGAGGAGAAGCAGAAGAGGATGAAGGAATTCCATGAGGAGGAGGAGAAGGCCAAAGCCTACAAGAAGAAGCGGAGAGAGAGGAAGAGGCAGGTGGAGGAAGATTTAATCTTTGAAGAGAATGATGGAATGGCAGCTGTGATGGATTTCTCTGGTTTCAGCTCAACGAAAAAGAACCACTGAACAGCTCCAGACTCTCCTCTTTCCCTCTAACAGCTTGTTTTTACCCAGGGAACTCTGGATAATTAATCAAAGACTTGACTGAGGACTTGTATGTAAATCTCCCAGTAGAAGCTGGCTGGAAGAGTTGAAGAGTGATTCCATGCTCTACCTGTGCTGCAGATCAATTAGCCTCTGCCTCTCATTAGCTTCCCTTCTCCTTCTGTGTCCTAGATCTGGCTGCTCAGCTGCTCTGTGGCCATGTGTGTGCAGGGAAGTGCTCTGTTTGGTACATTTTTTTGTCAATAAAGTGCAGCCATTCTGCACAGGTGGCCTGGTTAAGGATTAATCTAGCTGGCCCTGCTTGTCATCCAGGCTGTGCTTGAGATGCTGGGAGGGATTTAGTTGTTTTTAGGCTCATAATGGAAGGAAAGGTGCCACAGCAAGCACTGTGAGAGGTGCATCTTTATGGCTTGTGCTGAGCAGAGCTGGTGGCTGCATGGAGTATGGGTTGCTGAAACTTTCCTGTGTGCTTTATCTGCAAGGGAGACTTATGTCCTTTTCTTTGTGTTTTATCCCCTAATTTCAGTATTTTTTAAGGTAGGGGAGAAAATTTTCCCCATGATTGGTCTAGGATAGAGCCAATGAAATAAAGGTGTGTACACTTTGCAATAAATGGACAATTTACAATAAATAGAATATTTTTCAGGCCTGTGATGCCTCTGGTCATCAGGGACAAGATGCAATGTACTGATGGGCTCATGACTGAGGGGTGGACTTGACCATGGACAGAATCTCACAGGTCATCCACAGCTGGGAGATCTGTGCTGCAGTCAGGCAGGCCAAGAAAGTGAAGCCTCTGTGGAACAGTGGGCAATGGTCAAAGTATGGGGAAGCCTGGCAAATTGACTACATCACCCTTCCCAAACTCACCAAGGCAAGCACTACGTGCTGACCATGGTGGAAGCTACCACTGGATGGCTGGAGCTCTACTCTGTGCCTCAGCTACTGCCCAGAACACCACCTTGAGCCTGTGGAGACACAGCACCCCTGAGAGAATCAAGTTGGACAAGGGGACCCATTTCAAGAAGGCCAGAGAACACAGTATCCAATGGATGTATCATATCCCCTATTGAGCACCAGCTGCTGGGAAAGTTGAACGGTGCAACCAACAAAGCCCACCCTGAAGGCACTTGGCAGGAGGACCTTCAAAAATTGGGAAGTAAATTAGCAAAGGCCACCTGGATGGTCAATACCCAAGGGTCCATCAGTCGAGCTGGTCCTGCCCAGTCCAAGCCCTTGCACACAGTGGACGGAGATCAAGTCCCTGTGGTACACATGGAAGGTAACTTAGGAAAGATTGGTTGGATTAGTCCCACCTCAGGCAAAGGCAAACCCATCTCTGGGATTGTTTTTGCTCAAGGACCTGGTTACACTTGGTGGGTAATGCAGAAACATGTGGAAACCCGTTGTGTACCACAAGGAGACCTCATCTTAAGTGAGAACTGTGTGTAAGGTTTCATTATGTAAATATATAAAAGTAGAGTTTAAAGAGGGTATTGATCTGGGTAAGAGGCAGATGGCAATAGAATAAGGGGTGGATAATGTCTTAGGTTACAATGTCAGATGTAACCAAAGCATGTATTCTATCACCATCTTTTAAAAGCAGGTGGGGCAGTGATCTTTATCTCTTCCATGACACATCCCTGACAACTCCCTCTGAGGGGGATATCTTCTGTTAATGGGCCATCCACCCTCACTGCATGACTCCCAAAATTCCACCATCCCACTGGGAGATGCTCCACCCAGGGGGAGGAACCAAGCATTCCATGCTGGATATAATCTGAGGTTTGGAACACCACAGTCAGCCCTTACCTACTGGGTTCCCAGAGGACAAGAGCTACAGAACCACCACTGGCCCTTCCGAGGAAGACCAGACCCTTCTACAGGACCACCACGTCAACAGAACCACATCCACCACTCCAGCAGGGCTGCAGCCACCACTTCATCAGACAGCTACCACCACCCTGACCAACAGGGGGTCAGGCTGTGTCCTGACCCCGTCAGTTTAAGCCAGTGTTTCTTTATTATTGCCTTGTTATATACACTAGTAAAGAACTGTTATTCCTATTTCTCATATCTTTGCCTGAAAGTCCCTTAATTTCAAAATTATAATAATTTGGAGGGAAAGGGGTTACATTTTCCATTCCAAGGGAGGCTCCTGCCTTCCTTAGCAGACACCTGTCTTTCAAACCAAGACATTCAGGAATTGGATTTGCTTTTGTTTCCCCTGTGTTAAAGAACAAACCTTTTCATATTAGTTTCAGATATTGGAAAAAATAGCCTTATATGCCTCTCTGGAGAAATTTTCATCCCTACAGAACTGAAGTAATAAATTCTTCCAATAGCTTTCTGTAACATTTAGAATGTATTCACTATGTAGTTCCCCTTTTACCTCAATCTCCAAATAAATCTTTCCCAAGGCCAAAAAATTTGAAGCAGGAGTTTGCTCTGTTAGCTTGACTTTTAGTGATTTCCATGTGAGTCTTATAATTTAAAGTCACACAAACACATCTTGGGTAAAACAGTGGCACAGAAATCACAGCTTTAAGATTGAATGGATTTTTATCCTCTGTCTCCACCTCACAAGGCTTCTCTGCAAGGTACTTACATCTGAACAAACTATGGAAAGTAATTCTGCAGGAGGAAAGAATTGTTTTCACGTGCAAAACAATTAGATTTCAGCCAGGACAACCAAAAAGAAATCATACAATACCGTTTGAGCTGTCCCAGATTCCTTCACTTTTCTCAAGGTGAGCCACAGCTTCCACTGGGAGCTTCCTGCTAAGGCAGAACTTGGATTTCTTTACCTTTCAGTTAACTGTTCATATGGAGGTATTTTCTGCTAGAAGTTTACTTTTTAAACAGATGTTTAAAATGTGCAATGCAAATTCTGGTGCCAGTCAGACACTCTGCACCTGCTGGACTCTACAAAGGCTCAAGTTTGATTTAAGACAGACTAACCAGGTGCACCTACCAGTTGCAAGTCCTCAGCAAATTAAGCTCATTCTCAAATACACTTTGATTCTCCTATTAAAAAAGCCTCACAGGTCGCTGACCCTATCACAATATGTGTTACAAATCTAGCAGAATATCCTGTGTAACCAAAGCCAAATGCTGAATTTGGCTGCATCTCGTTTCAGGAGGGATGGAAGAAGAGGGAAGGAGTTATTGTAACAAAGGGGAGAAAATAGAGTTGGGAACCACCAAGAAAAGCCCCGACCCTCCCCCCCTCATCCACCAGCGGCAGAAGGGAAACAGCCCCATCTCTGAGTTGTCAGAGTTCGGATGTTTCAGACAGCTTAGCAGGAAGTTCACAGCAAGCTTCTTCTAGCTTTTGATTTGGTGGTCCATGAGCTAGCATCTGTTTCCTTTGGTTGCTTTTTCATTCCACAGCAAACCCACATGTCTCTTCCACAGCTGTCAACAGCTTCTCATAAAGCTTCTCGTATGACTCGTAAGGCGGAATGTCGATCCGGTTAAAGCTGCAGGGAAAGGAACAGAACGTGGATGGATCCGAAGAGCTTCTTGGGGGAAAAATGTAAAGAAGGTACACATAGATAGGAATGGGAAAAACTCTCAGCTGCCTCAGTGGCCAAAGGAGACAAGATGGAAAACAACTATTTCTACAGCAGGAATGCACAGCTTATTAATGGCAACGTTTGGGATGAGGAGAAGGAAGAGGCAGATGCAGGAGACTTGCAAATAAAAAGCAACACATCAGGCAGGCTCATTCCCTGCCCTCCCTGCAGACAGTCTGTGCTGCTGCTGACATATTTCCTGCCTCTGATGGAGTGAGATTTCCGTGCAAGGGCTCAGGCTGTGCCTATACTGCACCAACGGCACGAGCTTCCAACATTCGACATCTGACAACACTTCTTTGTAATAAAGAAATAAAGAAATAAACTTACAAACGTCTCACTACCCAGAATAATCACCTCTGGAATAAATGAAAACCACAGATAGTATAGAAGACAAATCAAGCTTTAAGAAAAGTGCATTATTTTGCTGGCTGCAGAGTACAGATATAGCCAAGCTAACTGAGCACACTTGGAGCCATCCATGTGTATCACATGCCTAATCCCTGCCCAGGACAAACAGAGATGACTCCTTTAAATCAAGACAAAGGGAGAGGAAGCAGAGTGTTTCTATCTTACCAAGTGTGGGCTTTTGGAAGGTTGTCTGTGTTTGCATCTATTAAATGGATGGTAAACAGTCTGGGTCCTGCAGCGCCTGTAGAACCTTAGACAGACATTCTAGTTAATGCACTTCAACAAAGCATCATTCACACACACACATTTTGCTGCTTATAAAAAGGCAAGAGAGGAAATTACAGTTCCAGCTGCAAGCCTAAGTATGTCCTAGGCTAAATCTGTAGAGATATTTGCAGCTGATGAAGAGATGGCAGATGAGATAGGGCTGTTTGTGACAATCATTTTAGAAACTGGTATTTTGGAATGCTGCTAAATTTGATATTAATGAAGCTGCACCATCAAAAATGAAAACACTTAAGGGCAAGAAGGTTTTCCTTGTAAAACAGAACTAGTATTTTAATTCTGAACATTGATTTACTGTCAGCCAACAAATGGATTGTGATCAGGAGATCGCAACAGCCAAGGACACTGCCACCTTTTTGATAAAACCCTGCAATTTTCAGAAACTTGCTTTAAAGACTAATGGTTTGTTGGCAAACACTGAGGGGAATACAATTCTCACATGAAAAAGTTCTTTAGTCAGCCATATATCCCTGTGCATGTTTGCATGGAATGATTTGAGCATCAGAGCACAGAGCTGTAGGAGACTGACAAGCCAAAATTGACAGCAGTCAAAGCACTGCACAGATTTACCAGCTTCCATCACTATCAGCAGCAGCCAAAGTGTTCAGCAGCAGCTGAGCTGCTGACAAATGTAAAACTGCTCTCAGGCTTTAAAGTTTGCAAGTGCTTGACTTATCCAGTAATATGCTGATATTTTACAAGGGGCCTGTAAATACCACACCACTTTTATCTCTTTCTCCAACCACAGATTAACTCAGCCTCCACATCAGTCACCTTGTAAAGCCTTGAAACCTTGAAGTGGGACACGTGTCGAGCCCGTCACAAACTGCAGCAGCCTTGCCCTTCTTTCTTCATCAAAGGTTTCCACTGCTTGCCAGAACCACTTGACAATGTTGCTGTCAGCCATGCAGTGCTTTAGGCGAGTGTTGGACTTCCAGTCATTCAGGTCTATCTTATCCAGGCCTCCTATGATCAGCTGGTAGAAGATTAGGAAGTGCTTTAGAGTCCAGAGTCATTCCAGGTTTGCAGTTAGAAAAGCACATCCAACCACGTCAGCTTTTTGGTGCAAACACATTGGTGTAACATTCCACACCAGTACAGAACTGGCAGTAAATCTCTCCAGTTTGACCACAGTGAAACTGACCCCAAGCAGTCCTTCACCAGCATTAGAACTTTCACAAGCAGCTAAGTCAGAAGCCCATGCAAGACTTGCTTCATTAAATCTGTGCTCCCTGGAAGGTACAGCCTGTCTTTGTGAGGGTACAGCACTGCTTGGGAATAAGGTGTGTCCTCTGCTGTGGCACAGCATCCCTGTCCTGCTGCAGGATTGTCCAGAGGTGCCAGTAGCAGCTCCAGTGCAATCCTGCTCAGCTTATGGGAAGACCTGAGCTGCTTTGTTGTTCCACAACAAACTACAGAAACTTTTCATCTGTTTTTTGAGCCCATTTGTGAGAGGGTCTGACACAGACCAGACCTATCACTTCAATCTCTCTTCCAGATGACACCAAGATGCAAAATACTGCAAAAGGAAGTTGCTGCTGGCCATGCATTTAACCACCTCCCCAGGCAACAATAAATAAATGGCACAGAGGAAACTTCGCTCCTCAAAACAAAACGTGTGTCATATTCTAAATTTCCCATAATATTCTGCACTGAGTATCCCATTTCTGAGAGCTGTCCTTTAGCAGCTGCCTTGTTGTGCCACCAAGATAGCACCCACTTACACCTGCTCACATCATTAGGGGAGTTGTGAGTATTCTGACATGGGACAGTGTTGAGATATTTAATGGATTTTTAATTTGCCTTTTTTTAAAGCAAATGGAATGCAAGAACTCTGTGGCATTAATCAAAATGCATGGCTGACTAGCACAAAGCTAGTGCTTCCAGTATCACAAATGCTGAATATTCCACAGGTTGCCTTGTTTTTTTCTAGGAAGCAAAACTAGAGTAAAATTTGCTATAACAGGAATTATTTTAAGAGATAGCTTTCTGCATCTCAGGATTTAATAAGAAGACAAATTAATTTCTTTTCTATATGCTCAGCTCTTCTATTTCTGTAAACCAATCCCTGTGTGAAAACAGAAACAGCCACGTATGAAAAGTTACTGGACAGAACAGGTTCTGAGGTAAAGAACATGTCTGGTCTTGCCAACAATTCCTCAAACTTTCAGTGTTTCCTCCTTCTCAGACCAATGCCTTGAGCATTAGTCCTTGGATAGACAGCATGGTATATTTGTCTTTCCCTGTTCAAGTGGCCCTCTCAACAATATCAACCCAAAGAATGTCTAAAATAAACCTAAAAGGGTTTAGTTAAACAAATACTCAGCTTTCTGGTATGTAAAATGAAATAAGTTTTGTGTTTTGTTTGTTTTGCTTGTTTTGTTTTTTGTTTGTTTTTTTTAAATCAATGCTTGACTGTGGATTCAACAAATTACAAACCAATACTCCATGTGGATAAAACATACCTCAAGTTCCTTCTGGTCAAAAGGCTTAAGGAGATGTTGAGGAATAAGTTCATTAAAACCTTTCTGCAGAGCCAGGAACTGTGCCTCAATTCCTCTCATGAACCTCCAGTTCACATACAACCTGTGGGGGAGGAAGGAAAAAGTCAGGGGTGATGAGCTGGACAGCACTGGGATTTTTCTAGCAGACTTGGAAAATGCTCATTTTACAGAGGACCTTCTTTTAATGCACACATCTTGTATTGTGAAAGAAGTGCATATCCATTCCTTTTCTCATCAACAATTAATTAATTACACCATCAACAGAAAAAACAAAGAACTACTCAGAACTTCATCTTCCCAGGTTGTCCAGTGAAAACATTCATGTCATTTATGACTCAGGCTTTTCCACCCAAAATATTTACCAAAATATATACATAAACTCTGTTTACTACTCTCTTCCCACTACATTTGCAGGACATATTTCTGTTTGCAATACCTGACATATTCCTTCTTGTTCTCTTCTGTCACTGGAATATTCCTGCCATTAGGTTTGAGTTCATGCTGTAAAATCCTCCCAAAAGCGTTGTGTTCCACACAGAATGTATGGTCCAGGACTGGTGTGATATCATTCTCTCTGCCAATGGACAGAGGGAAAACTCAGTATTTTTGGTAGTTTGGTAACTCTCAGTGGTGATGCTGACAGTTATTTGAACACCTAGGTAGTCTTCAGGCTAAACCTTAGTTACCACCTGCATTTCACACATTAGAGGAATATTGCCACCATCACCAATTTCTGCATGGTTTAGTTGAAGAGCCATGATCAGATATGGAATATTCATCTAATTCTAGAAGAACTCAGGATACTGGATAAAACCCTAATACAGAAATGCACACACACACAACATATCTATATATCTATATATATCCATCCAGGAAGAATCTGATCTGCTGTCATGGATCTGTGAAGCACAGAAGAGATTACACATAGAGAACTTCCTCATCAGTAACTTCATATACAAAATTCAAAATAGCATTTAGGAAAAGAAATTGAGATAATGCAAAGCAGTTTTGAAGAGTCCCAAAGCTACACTGAATGCTGGATCTTGTTCTGTAAGCATACAGAAGCTAAAATTACTTCTATTTATTTTCATTTTAATCAGAGTTGGCTTTCTTTTGAAGAAGACTGTACTTCCCTTCAGAGCTCTGTCCTGAGTTTGGATTTTGATACCCATGCAACCTTTAATGATTTATTATCTACTTTATTGCAAGGAGAGTTTGCAAAGAGAACTTTTCCTCAGGTACCTTTGTTATATTAAGAACAGTTTAATGACTTTGTCCAGACTTCCACCATAAAAAGTTTTTTGCAAACTCTTTCTCTAAAGCATCTGACTTTGCCAACAAACTCTACCCCATTTTCTCACAGCGAGATGACTGCTAAATTCAGTACTTACAAGATCCAGACTAAACTTTTGTGTAATTCTGGGTCGACAGATTCCAGGTCGGAGAGCTGGATGGGCTTCCCCAGCAGCTGTTTGTAAAAGGGAACTGTGAACCCCCCGTTGATATAGTGTCCATGGAACACAGCCAAACCCATTATCCGACCAACAAAATGGAAGTAAGACAAATGGTCCTGCAGGGAGAGAGGAGAATCAGGCTTGGGAAGACACTGACATCTTGTGGCACCCTCGGTGGCTCATTCAGTGTGAGTTACCTGCAGCCCTCTGGGCAAGAGCAGCCACCACTTTTCCTCACAACACAACCAAATCCAAAGCATTTCATTATTAAAAACCTCAAGTCTCTGTGCATTACATGATTAATAAATTGGATTCAAGTCCTCTAGACCTCTCAAAGGGCAAAACTTGGAAAAAAGAATCCCTGTGAAACCTCCAGAATCCAAGAAGATGAGGATTCCAAACTAATTATTCTTGTTTTTATTCTTTGTTTAACCATCCAAATGTATCTACTCTTGAGGAAGCAGTGTGCTTGTTTCCTTCATTTCTTTCATGTTCCTTTTAAACTAACTTTTAAAAACTGAAGTGTAAGTCCTGTGGTTGACATTCTTTCAATCCATCTCCCCCATCTTCCAGTGCAAATGTCAGGAAATGTCATGACAGGGAGAATTCCCTCTACTAATACAGAACTGCTGCTCCTTTTAGGGTCTGCATCAATACAAATCCTCCAGTAAGAGAAAAAGCAAGCACAGGAGCATAATGAGAAAAGGCAAGCAAGGGATGCATCCCTAAAAGTCATGGGGTGGCACTGCTGGGAATGTAATGCTGTGTGCACAACCACCTGTGCTCACAGTGAAGATGAATTTCATCTGGCTTGTCTTCTCAGAATCACTGTACAAACCAATCAGTACAAAGAAATCAGGTATTTATCAAAGGATATAGTGATTTTATTTTCTGAACAAAACCCCTCTGCTTCACATTATTATCAATATAAGATATTAATACCTTCTTATTCTGATTTACCCTGCAGTTTAGACTCTTCTTGTGGAAGAACAGCTTTAAGAAACTGCAGAAGACATCTGTTAAGTAGAAATATTGCTCAGAAATTAGTACTTACAGGATTGATAGAAGAGTCTGGATTGATTTGCAGCATGTAAATATTATCTGTGGAGTACTGGAAGAGTCCATAGTAGGGATTCAACATTTCATGGCACAGTAAATACAACCACTCTCTGGCAGAAAAAAAAATTAAATAAATTAGAAGAGTACAATTTACACTAAAGTTTTAGACAACACAGTTATTGTGATTGATCAGTTATGAAATGCTTATTTCAAAATCATATCATCTCATGCTGGTCTCTATTTGTAGACCAAAAAGGTGTGATTAAAACCCCACAATGTCCTACTCCACTCAGGGCAGACTTGGTTTAGTTTAGAAGCACTGAAGGGATTAACATCCATTAGAGAAGCTACAGCAAGCTGTTAGACAATGCCATCAACTAATTGAGTCTGAACAAGCCACACTCCCAAAAAAATCCTGCCTTTGTACAGAGTTCAGCTATTTGGAGCCTATAAGATCTGCTCCCCTGCAGCCTGTACAGTGTAAGGAAATATTAAAAATATCTGTTGATTAGAATCAGCTCAATCACTGGGGATCTTTAGAAAAGCTGTTTTTCTGCCAGCCTGGTGACTGCTTTCAGCAGAGGCCAGAAGGAACAGAGACCAAGAGCATTAAAAGGAAGGACTGGTTAAATTCTCTCACCTCAGTAACACACAAGGACAGCAGCAGAACTAAAGCTATTTCTGACCTCCCAAGCTACCATCACAAATACTCCTTTGTTGTTAAATTTGGACACCCTTCCCAGGTCCAAAATATTCTGAGAGAACTATCAATTGTAATGCTTAGAAGTGGAGCTGTACTGATCTGAAAGAGTCAGTTGCAACTAATGGGCAATTATGAAAGGCATCAGGGCAACAGGATGTCAACACTGGAGACACCCAAGGTTGCCTCGGGTAAGGCAGCTCAGAATGTTCCAGCTTCTCTCCTTTGTCCAGAGAAAGACACCTAAGGGGGCAGCTTTTGTGGATTTGAGAAATTTCTCCATGAATTTACACAACTCTGAGCCACCACAAAGGTGAGGGTTTTTTCAGTGATGCTACAGTCAGCTCCTGAATTTCCTGAATGCGACCCACAGGGAATTATTGTCATTTTTAAGAGGGAGGCAAGTCCTCACTACAATTTTAGCCTTTGTTTAGGATTAGCTCATCTCCACTCCTGCTCCAACAGATCAGAGAACTCTCCTGAATGCGGCTGAGACGTAACAAAAAGGAACCCCTACCCTCCTGCAATCCATTTGTGGGAAATCAGTGAGGTGTGTTTAACAAAACCATTCCTGTGATCTGGGTCTGACTTCAGGGTCTCTGCACTCCCTGAGAGACCTCACAATTTGAGTTGATCACTTTCACAACTTGCAGTGGGACAACTGTTTAAACACAAGCTTCACTTTCAGACCTACCACATAAAGAGTGAAGCTACAGCCACTGTCTATAAACTAGACCACAAATCATTAACATACACAATTAACAGGTAACTTGAAAGGGAATGGTATCAATCACGGGGCACTTAAAGGGCAACTTGACAGTTAAGAGGGGTCAGAAAAGCCCCAAAATCTCACCTTGCTACTCCTCCATAGTCCAGGCCTTCCTCTCCCCGGAATTTCACCATAAGCCTCTTTTTCAAGTCCTTTGGCCTCATCTTCATTATCTGACGATAGGATTCCTGTATGTGCATTTGTACAATTGGGTATTTTATTTCCTTCCTATAATTAGGTCTATTAAGATTCCTCTAATACTGTAAGATTTCTGCATTTCTGTAATACACAGATTGTTACTGAACTACAGAAAACATGACTCTGAGTGCTAATCTGAAGCAAATTCCAATGACAACGCTGTAATGTGGTGGGTACTTGTAAAGCAGAATTGAAAAAATCACTGATCAGTTTTACTTTTCAGTGACAAAAGCTGCTGTAAGTAGTAAAAAAATCAATCCAATACCTCAAATATTTCCTCTCTGGATACTTCAATGCGACAGTGACCAGCCTGAGGTTGCTGAAGAGAGAGCTCATGTCTAAGAACTTTCAACTTTTGTACCAAGTCTCTTTCATATCTCTGTGCAGGCAACTCCTCACCCTCTTCCAATGATCCCTCATTTGGAGCTGGCAGAGGCTGCTGGCTGGGCTCTTTTAGCTGGCATTGATGGCTTGGAGAGAAAAAAGGACAATATTTATTCTGGACACATAACAGTAAGGAATATGTAAAACAGTGATGGAAGAAATGATTAAGCTTCTCTAAGAGGAACATAGAGTGACGTGTAGGTACTTCTGTACCATGATTACACTAAATTCAGGGTGTAAGGAACACAGATACCTAAAGAGTTTCCGCATTTTTGAACTGTTTTTATATGGCAAAGCACTGTGGAAGGCTCTGGAGCATGAGCACTGATTGCTGACTGAGCAGTAATTAAAGTTTGTGTGGTATTCTTGAAGACAACCTTCAAGAGCTGGAAAGAGATCTCCAATGGAACAAACAACAGCTTTATAAAGGGAACTGTCTAACAACTGCAACTGATTTTATTGCAGCTCCATGCAAAATGAGGCTGGGAATTCCTGACACAGTAAAAACATTGCATCTGTGGTTCTTAAGAGAAAAAGATATACTTGTCCCAAATAATTGCAGCTTCATACACTTAACTATCCTTATCCATCAGTGCTTTATTTTGGGTTGTGGAGCAATTACTTTTTAGATACAGAGATTCCCCAGCTGGCTTCAAGCACAGGAAAAAGCCTGGTCTTGGGCACAAGCAGCACTGCCAGGCTGCTTCCAGGGTCAGTTCCACAACAGTTCAGCTGCCTGTGCATGATGCAGAGTTTGAGCTTCCTAAATCCTGCTAAACCCAAACTGGCTGTGCACAGCACCCGTTGACCAGACTCCAGCTGGCTTTATATTCCCATTGTCTGGAGCTCAAGGGAGCAGGAAGTTAGTCCAGATCCAGAACAGCCAGCACAGAGCTAGAACTGCTCATCCAGACATGAGCTGACTGCTGGGGAACCCCTGGCAGACTCTACCCCAACCCCCAGAAATTCCAGAACTGTGCAGAGCAGAGTGAAAACCCTCCTGAAGAGTCTCAGCAAAAATCTCAGATAAATCCAGCACTGAGAACCAATGCTTAGACCCTGACTACAGCACTGGTTTCATCTGTTCCCCAATATCATTCAGGGTTCCAGGCCCTCATGACTCCCAGAGCTGACAGGAATTCTTCATGAGGCAAAGCTCTTACTTCATGATGTGATGTAGTCGTGGATCTGTGAATTGTGTGGTTCTGTTGTTATGATCTACAAAATATATTCTTCCTGAAACTGTACTTCTGACTTCCCAACCTGGAGGCAAAGGTCCCAGTTCGTCACAATTCACACTGTTAAGGTCTCTAAAGTAAAAAAACAAACAAGATGTTAATGCACATCTGAAGTTAAGCAGCCAAATACTGAGACCACTTAAAAAAATTAAAGTCACTTCTTTAATGAGGTTAAGGTTAGAATTCTGACTATTTGACTGAAAAACCATTAAGAGCAAGGCTTTAGCAACACAGTCACTCATGCCTTTCTGTCATCCTGGATAAATTTCAGGTATCACTCTAAGTGCTGCTAAAGGCAGTCACTCACTTCCAGGCAGTGTTTGAATTCAACACATAAAATGTATTTACACCTAAAAAGATTGAAAATACCTAAGGCTCCAGCCACCAGGAAAACACTAAAAGTGGCAAGAAAAGGAAGGAAGGAAACCTGAAGATTATTTTTAGGCAGAAAACCTATTGTTAAATGAAGTATTCTTTACACAGCTGGCATGGATTCAGAGTGGAAGGCACCACTCTATGCAATTCCTCACCTAAATCTAAGCATGCAACATTTGTATAAACATTTGTATAAACTGAGAGGCTTTATAAAGGTAGAAATGCTTTGAACACTGAAGGTGCCTTGGTGTCACAGTGAGTATAAGCCAAGGGGACACACAGGCAGACAGACAAGCCCTTGTTAGGCTCCTTAAAGGAGATTATGGTTGGGACCATTTGCTGTGATCAGCTGTGCATCTGAAAGTCCTGCAGAGATCTGATTACAGCAAGTTTTAACCTACATCTCTGCCTCATGCCAAGGTTATGTTTTTGCACCACAAGCTGGTAGCACAAAAGTCACCTTTAATTAAAATAGGTGTGACCTGTGACTCACAAGACACTGCTGTGTCCACTTTTCTTGCTGGTCCTGAAACCCTGGCTCAAGGATTTGGGGAGAGAAGCAGCAGCACCTTGCATTAGGGTGACCAGCATCACTTGAAGAAGACACAAGGTTTTGGGCACAGAAGCCTGACATGACTGACACAAATGAACAACCACTGTTCATTTCTTCTTCCAACAATACCAGCTAATCTAACATCAGCTATTTTCTGTCTCTCTCAGCTTTATTTTTCATTTCCTTCCATACATTGAGCTTTTATCACCACTTTTGGCTGCACTACTTTGTATCATTTTTCTAATATCCTGTATCACATTCCTCTATTATCCAGGCAGTGCAGCAGCTGAGAGTTACAAACTTCACTCTTGAATCTGGTGTGCAGGTGGCCCATGAAACAGCCCAGCCTCAGAGTTACTCAGGAAGAGCACCAGACCTTAAAAAGACCTGGATTAACTGCAGGTTAAGGTTTAAAGAGGCTTTACTAAATTAATCATGTGAAGGATTCAAATTTTCTAGCTGCAAATCACTGGCCTAAAGCATAAAAAACCTCAAATCATTTCAAGTTTAAAGTATAACCAGTAATCTCTCCTTTGGTTATATACAAGTGAGCACTAAATAAACAAAAGTTACAAGGTGAATACTCAAGAAACAATTATTTAAATAGTCAGTTTTTTCTTCAATTTTCAGTCCAAACTGTTTTCATACAAAAAAAAATATGTAGGTAAGATTCAGAAATTTGTAGCTTCACCAAAAACAAAGTCATATCAACATTTTAGGAAGAATTTGTCAAACAAGAATCCCTGAAGGGCTACATATTTTTTTCTTTCTGTTTTACATGATTCACAAGTAAATAATTCTTTCTGTCAAAAAGAGTAATCATTCATGTTTGGTAAAAAAGGTAACTAGAAATATCCCAAGCTATTCCTCTGCTGGGAGCTCTCCCTTTCAATTAAGACAGGCTATTTCATAGATTTTTGCTCTTATAAATCCAGCATCCTGCCACACAAACACACCCCAAACCCCCTGACTTTTCACTATAAATACCTACCTTGGTATCCTTGGGTCGTGCCACGTGCTCACTCCAGTCTGTGTGTGCAAAAAATAAACCTGTCCCTGTACCGTTGTTCTTTGCTCTGTAAAAAAGGAAGGAAGATTATTCTAAATTACAAATCTTGAAAAAAATTCCAAATAAACACTTTAAAGACATTAGAATATTTTCCTCCTAGGAGAAAGTACTGGAGCCATCACACTGATCTCTTGCAGCATGGACTGTTTTGTCCCTGACAAATTTACTCTGACTACACATTTCAACATTCTTTTGAAGCTCAGAGATCCATGCACCAGTATGTTTTAGTTTGTATTTTTATTGTTAGACTTTGAGACACTCCAAACCCCCAAACTAGATTTCTTTACTCCTAGATTTGGTGTGTTCTTTTCTGAGATTTAAATTCTCCTTAATCTCATCCTCCCTAATCTTCTGTACTATTGGTTTCTTTGTTGCTTTTATATATTTTCCTGATCTTTTCTCAAATGTGGGCTCAAACCTACACAACATGCCAAGGGGGAAGGAAAAAATAGCATTACTGCTCTAGTTTAAAGAGCTCTTTACATTCGTTCTCCCTAGATACACAGCCAAGATTAGCAGTGAATTTTCTGTAACAGCATCATACCACAACTTCATGTTTAATTTACCATCAACCCCTCAGTGTATCCTGGCGTAGCCAACTGCTAATTAGCCAATCTCAAACTCCCATCTGCACTCAGTTCCTTTCCCAAAATGCAGAGTGAGATGCACGTGGATGCTGCCTGTTCCAACACGCAGAACACCTCGATGCTTTGGAAGGGGAGAAGTTTTTTGTGAGTCTCTGGGAAAGCGAAACCCTTTCGGCTTCACAGCTGTGGGACGCTCACCGTAGCCTTCAGGTAGCTCAGGTGACTGGTGGCCGTGGGGCCTGTTCTGAGGAGTCTGAACGTGGGCTCTGACCTCGGGGGTGCGGAGCCGCTGGGCCTGGAGCCGCTGGTCCTGGCTGGGAGACTCCAGGAAGCGGCAGCCGCCCCCTCCCGCCGCTCCCGTCGTGTCCGTGTAGGGCGCCGGCTCCTCCATGAAGCAGCTCAGCGGCCTCCCCGGCCCGGAGTCTTCATAAACCGTTCTGAAAATGGGGAAACTTCAAGAGTTTCCATCACAAGAGAAGTGAATGCAGAAATAACTGTTTCTCTCTCTCCCCACAACTTCAAGTATTGCAACTTTTAACCAAAGAGGTGATATTTTGTTAATGTTTTTATACCCATGTTTCTCAGCACTGGTAACAAAAATAAATCAAGTCTTACCCAGTTTAGGCTGTTTTCCTCAAGCAGTTTTCCAGTTACAACCTTACTACCTGATACACATTCCCAGAAAATACAGTAGTCACATCCGTACTTAAGTTTCTAATGTTAGTTACAATCTTTCCACATAGAAACCATTTTTCTGATTAAGTAAAGAAAACAATCCTTACCCTTCATTCTCCAAAAGCCCTCTGCAGTCTACTACAGAACCTCCTGTGCCTATTCTGTCCCGTGTCTGTAAACTGACTGAAAGAAGAAAACACAAACTTCAGGTCAATAAAGGAAAAACTGCATTCTTACGAACAGCAAAAAGCAAAAAAAAAATAAAATTCCACATTTATACAGGGTAAAATATTGAGGAAAGCACTATCCTACAAACAAAAACAAATCACTTACCAAAATTCCTTCTATTCTCTTAAAGCATTACTAATTTTTTAAAAAGCAGAAGAGAAACCAGATGGTCATCCCCTCAAAACATGAGTTTATTTCTGTAAATATCGAACATGTCAGATTCTACATCTGGGTTTCATGAGGATCCAGAAAAGGAAGCTGGAAAAAACTGCTCACCACTAGATGTCACCTTAGGGTGAGAATTTGGAGTTCACCGAATATATTTATATACCACTGAAAAGCTGGGGTTGGGTGGGGGCAGCAAAACGTGGGGCAAATTTGCTGTAAAATGAGCACGGCCTTGTTGAAATTTGGAAATGGCTTGCATGAGTCAAAGGCATCAAACCAGCAACTTGTAAAAAGTCTTTTAACTCCTCCAGATCCTTTTTTAACATCTCAGATTCCCTCTGCCTGTCACTTTGGCCAAATGCATCATTTCACAGTGACATTCCCCCTTGCAGAGATGCAGTAGAAGCCCTGCCAGATGCATTCCCTGTTTTTAATGTTGTTTCCCATCATCAACTGAGAAAAAACAAACTCCTGCATAGGAGTGCAATGAAAATTTTCAGGTTATATAATTTAATCCCAATAAAATAAGAAGCAACAACACAGAACAGGCACAGAAGCAGTGGCTAGAGGAGCTTTTCCCTATGGATATTTACCAAGCAGATGGAATTTAGCTGGGATCATTCTTACCCACTATTTGGCCTCGGACAGCATCGGTGTCTGTGGGGTTGAGTTTGCATAGATCCAAACGCTGGTCTGCAAAGGAGAATGGGAAAAATCAGCCCTGGGAAAGGCTGGCTGGGAACAGGTATGGAGGGTTCTTGGTCACACCAGGGAGGAATTGCTCTTACATCCAGTATCTTTTAGCCTGCTGATGGCATTGGAGAGGAGTCGGACACACCCCAGGAAGCCAGCTCCCTGTTTCTTATGGATTTTTTTATGGTTCCATACACTGATGGTTATGGAATCTGTTTTCCCAACGTATCTAGAAAAATACATATTAAAAGAGTAATTTTAGAAATAGTAACCTCTTTTTACTCCACAGAACATATGCTGTAATTGGTACAAATTCTGACACATTTTAGTACATTGGTCATGCCACTTTATTATAAATACACAAGTGCTTATGCCCAAAATGCTGTTATTAATGAATTACTGCACAGTGATTTCACACAGCATGGGAAATTGATATTGCTGCAGCATGAATTTAACTACAGCCAGCCTCATTAAAAGCTAAACAACAAGTCGATTAACGTAGAAAACTTTAGAATTTATGGTTCTAATAATTTGAAGAAAATAAATCATTCCAACGAGGACAATTTCCTGTAAAAGCTGGATAGCACTGCTCCAGGAGAGCTCACTAAGCCCTTGTGCTGTGTACCTGCCACATAAATATCTCCAAATTCAAACATCTAAAAGCAAAGTACCACTCCTTTATTAAAAAGTAATTTCTTCTTGAAAAAAAATGAGTCCCTGAGAGGGCAGGGTTAGATGGGATATTGGGAAGAAATTGCTCCCTGTGAGGGTGGTGAGGCCCTGGCACAGGGTGCCCAGAGAAGCTGTGGCTGCCCCTGAAGTGTCCAGCAACTTGATCTAGTGGAAGGTGCCCCTGACCGGGGCAGGGGTGGAACTGGATGATCTTTAAGGTCCCTTCCAACCAAATTGTTCTGAGATTCTGTGAAATGTGACTCTTCTTGCTAACATGAAATCAAGTTGCAGTGCCAACCCTGCACTATTTATTAACTAGACAAATCTCTGGAATACTGTTTATTTATGACCTTACAACCAACTCACAGATCATAATGCTGGTTCCATTTGGGGTCCAACGTGTTCTTCACAGTGTCAGTGGAATGGCACTGACCTGACCCATCCACAACTATTTTAGCAAATGGGTCAGGAAGTCCTGTGGAAAGGAAAAGGTGTTGTTAAACACAGTCCTTTGTTTTGCTGCTTCCAAGACAACGCCTTTAGAAGCTCCCCCTCAAGAAAGGACAGTTGCCATTACCCCAAAAGTATTTTAGTAAATTCTGTGTTTGAGGTGGATGCTCTTGGTACCCCCAGCACAGAGCTGTGAGCAGCAGCCTGCCTGTGGCTCCACCAGTCACACTTTCAGCTGGAATTTGTGAGCCCTCAGTGTTTCCAGCCCTGAAGTTCACACAATCTACAACTCAGAGTAACGTGTACTCCTGTAGTAATGCAGTGCAAATGACACACAGAGATGAGCCTCCACAGTAATGCACCATCTCCAAATAAATCTGATTAATCCAGAGCAGAAAGTTACACAATTTAGACATACTTACTGAAGAAATCTTTCTTTGCGAGATTCTTGGCACATAATACTGCAAAACAAAAAAAGCAGATAAAAAAATCTTAAAACCATAAAAAAAAAGCTTTCTGGTAATCACATCAACTAAAATAATACCTGATCATAATTCACAAAGAAATACCTAAATATTAAATGTGAGCATTGTTTTCTTTATCTGGGATTGGAATATTTACATATAAATTTGGCTTTATATTTGCTGCTTTAATTCTATTGTTATAACACACAGAAGATTTAATGAACATCCCTTTGCATTAAAACCTCCTAATTTTCTTTACTTCATGGTTACACAAATGCTAAATCAGATTTTTGCTGTTGTTTCAGAATCCATCCATTTTAGAACAAGGACTAAACATTTTCTGAACAAAGAACAGTTCTGGGATTCCTGGAAGAGATCTCTTCACTAAGTCACATCAAATGCAGTGCAACCTCCTGCTCCTTGCACACCAAGTAGGGGATACATGGCAAAACAAAGCATGGGAGGAATTCTGCAACAGCAGAAGCAATCTGTAAATACACAAAGGTTTGGGGATAAGGATGACAGGGCTTCACTCAGGAGAAAAATAAATATACTGAAAAAAAATCTGCATCAAGATGTTTTCCTTTGAAAGGGCCACAAATGAGCCATCGTTTCCCTCTCTCCAATTCTACTCACCAGCACAGCAGTTTAAGAAAAAATTAGATCAGGAAACTCGCATCAATCTCCATTTCTACCAGGTCTATTACCAGCTACAAGTCTAATTTTGCTTTTCCATAAGGACTGCTCAGTAGGATCTCAGCAATCCAAGTTGTTTAGTATCCTTTAAACTCTTCTAACAGGCCAGGAAAAACAACTCCAGAGCCAAAGAGGAAAATATTAGAGCTCTAACTTATCTCAAACTAAGATCCAAGAGAGGAAGGTAACTATAAAAGACCTAATTACTTTTGAGGGAGTTTCTTTCCCCAGTGGGGAAAAAAAGAGATCTTTTAGCATGAGAATGAAGGCTCAGAAGATAATCAGTGGCCAATTCCCCAGGTATGGACCATTTCCCCTCCCCATCTCCATCTCCCCTTCTCCCTGACTTACCCTCAGTCTCACTGTAATCCTATACTGGGGAAAGGGAAGGTGCAAAGGAACAAGTAATTTATTTATTTATTTATACTTCTACTGGAATTCCACCTCTCAATTCCAGAGAAACATTCCCTACCTAACACAGGCAGCAGAGTAAAAACTGCCTCACCTCACGTGTCAAGGAAACAGACCAAAGATATCCACTATTTAACCCAGAAGCTCATGGAAAAAAATACACAAATCCTCTGTCTTAGTAATAATTAAAGCAGCCCCACCAGGAAGGTATTTTTAGAATGGATTAAAAATTGCTTATTTCTTACACTGGCAAACTGCATAATCAGAGAAAGCTTCTCTTGTATTTTTTTTAAAACTGACAAAAAAGAGAAGTGTGCAGGACCATGGCAATTTACTTTGAAACAACACAGGATTAGAGAATCACCATCCACTGCTCTGTGGAAGCACAACAGAGCAACCTTTAATTTCCTCTTCCTGTTGCCAGTGTTTCAGAGGAAAAACTACTCAGAAAAGAGAGACTAAGTACAAGTAAAATCAGAACTTGAGCATGCTAGTACCAGTCAAAAGGAATTCTGAAGTTCCTGTGAGACTTTAGAATCAAATAACTCTATTTTGCTGTCCCCAATTCTAAGAATAATTTACTGAGCTGGAGAAGGATGACATCTGTAACTTTCTGCATATGGTCTGTCCATATAATTATTACCTTTATTCTGTATTTCAGGTGTGCTTTCAAAATAGCAGCATAAATTTCTAAAGCTATTATTGAAGAATTATATTTTTCATTTAACTCTTTTCCCTCTGCCCCAGCCTTTCAGTCTACAGTAGATGAGCACAGCTGCCAATTTTCCACTCGCAGCCTGTGAAACCCTCAATTTTCGGTTGCAAAAATTATTACTCTTTCTTGTAAGAAAAATATTGGCACAAAAGCTAATAGCTGAAATAAACCTTTATGGAGCAATCTCCAGAATCAGGCTGCCCGAGATGGACCATTGGCTCTGTTCCACTATTTGCATGTTAAACCCACTAGAGCAAAAAATATTTGCAAGAGCTGTATCACTTAAAAGCCACAGATTTCTAAATTCCAGTAAAAAAACAGGTGGCAAAGGTCAGCAACGGGAGACTTGGATGTGAAACCATGCCAGGAGCAGAGCAGACAGCCCCTCCCTGCTGTGCAAAGCTGGGAATGTGCCACATTTCCTTCTTAAACACATTGTCTCCAACAGGAGAGGACCTGATGGCTGCTACTTCAAGCCCAAAATTCATGGACTTGGGTAGGTTTAGCTACAAAGGCTTAAAAAGTTATTAATTTTATCCCTGGTTCAGGGGGATTTTAGGAGAATGAGACAGAACCTAAACTGCAAGCCAGGCACTGAGGAGCTTTTTGCACAGACTTTGCCCAAATCCCCTCTTTGCCCATTTTCCAAAGCACTTTTTCTTTTAGTTTTTCTTTTAAACAAGAAAGGTTCTGGGCTTGTCAGCAGGAGTGATCTCCCTGCATTTGTTGCAACATTAGAAAAGGTACTAATTCTCCTGACTTGGGTATTTACATTCTGCCTCCTCAAAGTCAACCAACTTGTTTCAGCCTGACACAGGATTTGTTTATGCTCCGCTCCTGATTGTTGCAAAGCTCTGAAGAACTTCTTTTTTTAATACAGCAGATCCCAAACAACACTGAAACAATGTCTTTACATCTAGATTATAATATTTATAAAGGGATGGGAATGTTTTTTTAAGTACCTGACATTATTGAGATAATTTCAAAGGCCAAATTAGCCAGCTGGATGAAGTGCTAGTGTAAAAGCATATTTGGCAGGAGGTGAAGAAAGGACGAGCCTTAGACAAAGTCAGTATTCACCCTGGGGATGTAACTTGAGTGAGCTGAGAGGTTCCTCTGCCAGGCCCTGGTTGTCCACCCTGCTTCCAAACAGAAATGAATCATCTGCTGTGGCTCAGGAGGTGCCGCAGGAGCAGGACGGGTGCAGCGAGCGGAGCACGGAGCAGCACCGGTGTCTGAACAACCCACCTGAGAATTGCATCAGAAAGCTGCTAACTCACCCCAGACACCATCCTGCAGCAAGGGCTGCACTTGCAGGGAGGCACAGAAAAACAGGCTGGGAGAACAACCATGTCAAACATTCCCAAGTAAACAGGGCTTGACTCTGCAGCAGCACCAGATTGATTCCCATACACCACAGAATGTGTCAGTTTGGAAGGGACCCATAAGGATCACAGAGTTAACTCCCAACACACCCCATCCCAGAGCACACTGCTAAGATGTTACAAGTGTTTCCAGCTGCACAGTGTACAAACGACAGTTTCCTGGGGGGAAAAAGTAAAGTAAATGTGGCAAGTGATGAAAATATTCCATAGGCCCAGCCTGTACCAATGCAAAACAGCAGGCAAATGTGCACCTGGGACTGCAGTCGTCCACACTTTGCAAGTTAAAGGCAGGAGCCTCCATGCTCAAATTAAGGATCTTTACATGTGGATATGATCTGAGCTAACCACGGCCTTCAATTTAGTATCCAAGTTAATTCTGGAGACAAGACAAACCAGCAGTACGTCCACATGTTCCTTAGGAAAGGTGGGGGGTTGAGGTCACAGTGAACCATGCTGGCAAATACACCTTTCAGCCATCTCTGGCCTTCCCCTGGATATTCCAGGTTAATTATTTATGCTTGTACAAACAGGCAGCCAGATTCCAGGATACATTCGTTTTACTTTGTGACAGAAGATAAACACAGGCCAGCAGGCTGATGGCGTAGAAAGGGCTTCACTTAATATTTTCTTCTGTGCAGACCATCTTTAATCATAGAGATATGCAGCATAATCATTACAAGCACCACAGGCTGGTTGGTTTGTTCTAAGATAGAAGCAAAGAAGAACAATGAGGCTTTGGAAGAAAAAGTAATAAAGATCTTGACATAAAACGAAACTAAAGTTACTGCACACAATTGGAAAATGAAAAAAGGCTGCAAAGCAGGTCAAATTTGAGGCATCCAAGTGATGGAAATATCTCTGCTAGTGCTTCAAAGTCTGTGTAGGTTTTGACTTGTGAACCTGGTAGCCTGTGTTGGAGGTGCCCCAGCAGGACAGTTCCCTGTGTGTGCCAGCTCACAGGCTGGTTTCCACAACAGAAAACCCTCCATTCTGAAAAACAGCTTTGGTAAGGCTGCGTGGCAAAAATAATGTGCATGAAATGGAAAAAAGCTTCCCCCAAAAAAGGAGGAAAAAAGCAAACATCAGCTATTCACCACACACTGCTCCAACACCCCAAAGCTCATGGCCCACAATTAAAATCTTTGTTGAATCTGTAATGCGAAATCACGTCTCGTCCAAACAGTTTCACGGATTTTGTGGAAAATACTCTGAATACCACAAGCCACCCCTTCTGAACTGCCCTGAGGAATGACTCTGCTTGTGTTCTCTGCACATAACCTTAAATGAGACTTCACTGCAGATAAGGTCTGGTTTTATTTCTACTACCAGACAACCCATGAAGGTTTTACATGTCTGGTTTTTTTAAGGGTGACAATCATTTATATGTGGTGGGGTACAAAAAAATGGTTTTATGGGAAAGAAAAGATGGCTGAAGTGTGTAAAAATGCAGTTTCTCTATGGCTAGCCACATCACTGAACCAAAATACACCACTTTATTCACAAATTGCACTTTAAATTGTCACCACAAAGGCCAAGGTTTCTATTCCAGTCATTTTTTTGTTTGCTTTAGGAATACTTTTGGTCTTTCTCTTCGTCTGCTCGAGACTGAAATGCATAAATCCAGACTGCTTTAACTTCTCAGTAACCGAACCTGAACCGCTGCAGCGCCCGCGAGCACAAAGAGATAAACAAACCCACAGCCTTCCCTTACATTTGCCAAATAAGCCAATTAGCTGTATGGAACTAATTTCATCCTGACATGCACCCTGAGTGGCCTTCACTAACGATCTCAGCATTGTGGTGCCAGTGAGATTTGCAATCTGAGACGCAAACCAAGCAAAAACCCCCGAGACCCCTCCGACTTCAGGCCCTGCATTCATGCCCTGACACTGGAAGGCTCTGCCTGAACTCATGCTAAACCAGACCTTGACTACCAGATTAAAGCAAGGCTTCATTACAAAACCCTCAATTCTCAAAGAGTCGCTAGAGTTGATACACGAAGCCTTTTTGTGGCCCTTTTGTGTAGGCTGCAGTAAAAATCAAAGCCTCTTTTCAAGGCATGATCTCCTCGTGGGTTGGAACTTGGCTTCGTGTAGCCAGTTGCAAACACTAGACAACTTTGAAGAGATCTTCAAAAAACCACACACCCAGAAAAAGCCATTTTTATTAGTCCATTAACATGTCATTAAAGTATCTACTTAGCCAGGAATCAAAATTCCATCCTACCTAAGCAGAAACCAGTCACGAATGAGAGGCAGTTCTCCTACTGCAAACAAAACCAAGTTGACAAAACACAAGAGTTTCATCTCCATTGCTGAGAATTACTCAAACTGAAAAATTCTCCAACAATAAGTCTTCACATACAACCAGCAAGGGCTGACTTAGCCCTCAATAATATAAATCATTGAAAAACCCAGCACAGGGCTATTGGAAGAACAAGACTCATTAAATTCCCTGTTAACTGAGACTCTGTGCAACTCAAGACCAGTAAAGCAAGTTTAAAAATTAACTGACTGAGATGTAAAACTTGGAGAAACACTGAAGAGTTATGGAATCAGCTGAAGAACTTTGCAGAGATACAAAAGGAGATCAATAGGAAGCTGAATTAATGCTGATGTACAGAATTTGAGAAAGGCACACAAATCAGAGGTGGGAATAAGCTTACCAATTATTCCTCATACCAACTTTTCCCTTTCTTCTTCTCCCTATTTCCTAGACAGACATAAACCCCAAGTATTCCCAATTGCTTGAGTCTTACAGAAGCAGAAGCTGCCCATGGGGTTTATCTCTCCCATGTGCCACTCAAACTGTACTTCCATGGGCGCTTTTTTCTTAATAGTTTATTTTTTAGGGCAAACCTTTTGTATACTGCTGTTTCACCACCTTCAGCTAATTGTTGGCCCTGCAGTGGTTGCTCAGCTGTAGGAAATACAGCCAGAGATGCTGGGGCAAGACTGAGACCCCAACTGGTGACACCTCCTCTGTCATCAAGATGCCCTTTCTGTCTTCCCTCATATCCTTCCACTTTCTCTTTGCTGACTGTCTCCAAACATGTCCAAAGCACAACCAGTTTCTGTGAGAATAGGAATTTAAGAGCTAAGTCAGTTATTACTATCACCCATTTTACAGCCATTCCCAAGAACACCCCATCAATTACACAGCTTTACCAGGAAATATCTTAACAGAACATAATGTAATTCATACCCACTGCATGGTTTCTAAAGCTCAGTCTTCCACCCCCACCAATAATTCTGCCAGGACCACAGCCAAGCGGGATAATAATTTTGTAAGGAGAGATTTCCCAAATTCAGTCAAAATTTACCGTTTTTAAAGTGTCCACAAACGGTCTCCTGATTCCCTGAAAACAAATGATACACTCAGGCTTCGGCTACAGCATCAGCTTCTGTATACACCAGTAAGACACAGGAATATCTGTAAAAACCTCAAAATTGCTGTTCAAACTACATAGAATAATAGGCTGTTCTCAGGGCACATACAATGTCTTAGCTGAGACAAAACAATTTCAATGAAAAAATTCCTGCAGGAAATACAAAATGGACTTTTCATTTACTCCACACTTCACTGTACAAGTTACAGTTACTGGGACCAACACAGCTCTGGAATCCTTCCCTTATTCAATCTTTTGCATCTCTAACCACGTGCACTTGCATTGAATAATTCATATTTCCAAGCAAGTGGTGTCTATCCAGACAGACTTATCTGCACGCCTTGCACATTCCTGTGCTCACACTTTGGATCAGACACAACGTGAGCTGTGCAACATCATCACCAAAGTGAAGCTAAAAACACATCAGGAAACTATGTGGCTCAATTTTCTTAAATTGCATTAAAACTAAGGAATAAATCCACGCTGAAATCTCAATACTTTGCTTTTATAGTTACTCAAGCACCACAAAAGCATCTGGAAAAAAATTCCTAAAGCATGAAAAACATGTTCCTCCACCCACATGCACTCATAACTCGGATTCCAAACTGAATTTTACTAAGATCGCCAAAAATATTTTGTACTTTTAACACCACAGAGGTTTCAAAGCATCTTTGTCAAATCCCTACAAATGTCAGCACCTAACAGGACCCTGTTCTCATCCCAACATTGCTCACAACAGGTCCCAGACAGAGCTGGGGACTGAGCTCAAACCCAGCCCTAATCCCAGAGTCCCAGGAACAAAAGATCCTCTCTAGAAATCCCATCCAAATGTTCAGATGCATTAATTTGTTTCTCTGGAAAACATTAAGGTGAACAACAGCAAATTAAAAATCAAATACAGAAAATAAACCCTGAATGCTCTGGATATTGCTGAGGCATAAATTAGGTAAGAAACAGTTGACACTCCTGTAGCAGAGAACAGTGCCTGTGCTCAGTCAGCATTTCAGGGAGGTGTGTTTCATTTAAGGTGATCTCCACTTTCATAAATTCAAGGTATAAAGCCTTGAATGCCTTATTTTCATTATCAAAAAGAAACCCAGAAGGACTCTCCCATGCAGCTGATCATTTGCTTACTAATTCAGTATATAAAAGGCTTTTCCAATAAATATTATGTTCACTATAAAACACACAAATTTAGATTCTCCTTCTTCCCAGATATTCTCTACAGGGCTACCCAGACCACTACTACAACTGCACGTTTTATAAGCAGTTTGTGAGATTCAAGTTACAAGTATGTTTCTGTACTAACAGCAGCTTTTTTCCCCCCACAAAACACCATCCAATTAATGGACTTGGAGCTTTTACAAGCCATTCATTTCCTAATTCCGTGAGGAAAACCTGCACAACTGCTCTCTGCTGGTTTATAACAGAGGAGAAAGTGCAGAACAAGAGACCAAAACCAGAAGCAACACATTTGCGGGTGCTTAACTGAGCACTACAATTAGAAAGCAAAAGCACTCACACCAATTAAAGCAGACCCAGCCTTGGGGTCCTGTCCATGGAGCAAAACAGTTTTGAAATGTCAGGAACACAACACACAACTTTTGTACTTTCTAACCCAGTGCTATCTCCAGCTCAATACAAAAATATTGCCTTGCCTCAGAGTATCTGCTTGTTATGCAGAAAGCAGAAAGGAGAATGACCTGCTGCTGCAGAACACGTGAAACCTGTGAAAGAAGAAACCTTGGTACAAAAAATCTTGGCAAAGTTTGAGTAGATACAGCCAAGCAACAGTTCAATAGAAACATTGAATTTTTGTCAAACAGTAAAAGGTCTACAACTTCCAAGCTAAAACGAAGCAGATTTCTCAGTTTAAAACATAAAACATATGTTTTGTATCTCCAAAGAGTGGCTGGTATTTACATTCCTTCACATACAGGTAGTGTCAGTATTTCAACAAAGCAATTTGAATGTTAAGCACTATTGTAAAGGCGGAAAAAATGTAATTTAACACATTCTCAATCTCAATTTAAAACTGAGATTTGTTTTTCCAGACAAAACCAGTATTTGACTTCTTTGATATCTTACTGCAATTAAATAAGGTATAAAGTCAACTTTACAGGAACAAAAGTTTCCAATTGGGGTATTTTAATAAACAGTACAAAATTAATGTCTGGTTTTCATCAAGTGCTAAGTTGATTGCTCAAAAGCAAGAACATTGTTATTCAAAAAATGAATGGCGTTAAGTTATGTGTAAGTTGTAAACTATGTAAACTATTAGTTCATCCCATGGGGGCTTAAATGTATCAGTAAAAGAATTGTAGTTAAACAATCCACAGTGAACGTCGCCTTAGTGCTCAATATACAGCTTTGGCTCTGGACTGCTCAACTCGGTGTTAAACTGAAGCTTCCTTGTGAACCAAGAGCAGGAAGCTGGCAAGGGAATCACTTCAGTGACCCAGGAAGCTGCTGATGTTGAGATTAACTTCCAGCAAAATACAGGGGAAAAAAAATCCCCATTTTAAAAACACTGAGAAAACAAACCAACAAAGTTTGCCAGAGAAATTTTTACAAGTCATAAATAAAAGTATAAAAACACTGATGACCAGAGTGGTCACAATGTTCAAGAATCCACATTTCTTCATTCATATCGAAACACTGAATGAGTAATTTTCAATACAGGAATTCCAGAGGAAAATTTAGCCTACAGGCTACTACCTACATAGAAAGAAGAAACCTCAGAACAGTGCACTGGGCCTAACTTATTTCAGTATAACCCAGACTCATTTTGCATTTCTTTGATAACTGGAAATCTTGTAACAAGCAGTTGCTCAAAATCTGTTGCAAAGAATAACACTTACCAAGCACCTCTTCTGGCACTACTAACTTCAGGAACTGCTACCAGAATAAATTCCAGCAGGTACTGGATGACTTTTCAAGAGGCACAGTCAACACCCCAAATTTTTTTGCAAGCAAATGAAAAGCATTCTTTCTTTCAAGTAAGGCATCAGCACCATATCTCTGCTTTACCACCACATACCTCAGGTTAACAAATGTCCCAGAAACCTTCTCTGATTCCCAGCACATCTCACTGTTTTCCATGTTGGGATTTTAACTGAGGTATGCTGAGTGCTTTTTGGCATGTTTGGATAGAAACATAAAAAGCCTCAAGTCTTGTCATGTAAAGCTTTTCAAAGCCATGGGCCTTGCTGCCAAAGAAACTTTTTCATGCTCTTACAGCTTTTGCCTTCCTTATTCTCAGATCTGCTGTTTGCTTTGTGGTGAGGATGGTAACAAACACATGAGATGGAGCAGCTCTTTCTGAACTGACCCAGAGCGAGCTCTGACTTAAAAATCAGGGCAGTGGAAGTCCATATTCAGTGAAGAGTTAAGGGAGTACAAAAGCCCAGAGCCATGAGTTCATTCTGTTCTAGGCTACTTAGAGAGTGGCCAGCCAAAAACTGAACCAGCTGGAATTCATTCCGAGGTACTTCTTTCTTCCCAGAGCTCCCTGGGCTGTCGTTATCAACCTGAGGATAACAAACATATGGATCATCAAGATGGAGTTGGTGCTGGAAAGAAGTGGCAGAGCCTAATGGCCCATAATAAATGAAGTCTTGATCCTAACTTGGATCTTAGTACTGAGGTAAAAATGCTTTTAATGTCTTAGGGGGAAAACTGCCCACACTAGATGGAATTAAACATTCCACTGACTTCTCTTCTTGATGGTTTCCTTGTTACCAGCTCTTGCACACGTCTATTTTTGTCTTCATTACCATTCCATATTCAAATTATATCCATCAGATTCCAGATGATTCAAGAGGCATGTGTAAAAAAATGGGAAAAATGACACCTTGACCATCCAGGTAAAATTTTAAAAAATAAGCTGATTAAGTGCTGAGCTAGAAAATGGAACAATTACTTTAATTTCCTACACAAAAGCTAAAATAAAGGTGCAAAGTTTAAAAACAGGAAGACAGTAGAAAAATTGTGTTCACCCAAATTAAATTCTTGGCATCATTTCTCATTTTGAATAAAGTACATTAGCTGTTTTACAATATTGTTTTTAACTCCTGAAATTCTTTTCAATCTCCAGTAGCTTGTTTCGTGATTATTCAGCCCGTTATAATCCCTTTCAACATCCGCCCAAGAGGCTACAAATCTCTCCACTGTCTTTATGTCTATTTTTTCATTTGTTCAGAGAACTCAGCTCAAACCTTTCTTGTTTACAAGTGAAAAACCCAAGGAAGCCCCAAACACCCATGTTTGTGGAGGGCACCAATGCTAAAAGGTGAGCAGCCACCTGGGCACCTGCCAGGGAATCAGCTCGTCTGGGCTTATTAGCCTGGGCCTTGTGCCAGCCCTGCTGAACCTGGGGGGGAACGTGGGGAGGTGACACTGGTGGCACTATGGAAGGAGGGGGCTGTGGGTGGATATGCAGGAATAAGGAAGCTGTGGCAGAGGCAAAGGAGAACGGGACAGAAACGAGGCTTGTTCCAAAAAAAGACTGCAATTACAGAGGTATTAATAGCTTTGTGAAGCCAAATTTTTATCATTCATTCACCTACTTTTGTTCTTTTATTAACCCCAGGGCCGAAGCATTGTTTTCTTCTACAGGACACTTGTGCAGCTGCTGCAGGGAAAACATCCCTAAGTAACAAACTTTCCAAGGAATTAGTACGAAAGCTTTTACACAGACGAAGAAAATCTGATTTAATAATCAGCCCCATTTAAAAACTACAATGAGAGAATGATGTGTAAGAGACTTTTTTTGGTGCTGCCATTGTTACAGGATAAGTCTTGTCTAGAAGAAGCACGCAGACACACTCCCTCCAATCCACCTAATCACCTATTAGTCACACAAGTGGCAAATCCCTGAAAGCACTTTGGCCTGGGCCATGCAAACGCTGGGTGAACTGAGTTACATCAGTTCTCATCTGATTTCCTGGCAGTGAGCTGCACGTGGCCGCTGTGCCCGAGGAAATGTGGGTCAATCCGTGCGCGCCCCGGTGCCGAACGCGCGCGCTCTCGAGGCACACGCGGCCCGGTGACTCAGGAGCAGCGGGCTGGCAGGGAGGACATGAGGGCATTCACACAGCACTGCCCATCTCCGAGCGCTCCACAACTCCCTCAGCAAGCTGCTCCATCCAAAATGTTCAAATGATGGAGAAGGCTGTCAGGCACAGGCACTAAAAGGAAACGTTTTCCTTCAGATGTAATTAATCACCCGTCACGTTTGGGTACAAACACCCAGATCCAACAGCCGTGTGTCTCTCAGCTGAGCAGCAGTGAAATGGACAATCAAACACCGCTGCTGCTTCAGAGCTGGGGGCCTGCAGACAGAGCAGGATTCCTCCCAGGCCATGCCCTAGCTGGATGTGGTTAACCAATAACCTCATGGTAGCAACCCCCTTCTTCCAAAGCTGGTCTCCCATTAGTGTCAAAGTTCAGCGGATCCCTGTTATATCCGTGTTATCGCTCTCCTACACAAGCAAAGCCACCCTCTCCACTTTAGGTATTTTCAGCAAAATGTCTCATTCTTGTGTGACCTAAGGGAGGCAAAAAACTGGGAGCTGAATGGCACCAAACAAGACTCCATGAAAAGAAGGCTTTTATTCCAAATAAAGCTGTATCAGCCTATGTGTTACTCCCTTGTTCTAATCATATAGGCCAGCATCTATTTAAACTGCCAAGCTAATGACTTCAAATTTGATCAATAGTCTCTGTTTATTCAGCCAAGTGCTACTGACAGTCACCAGGGATGAACAACAAAACAAACACCCTGGTCAGAGCCAATCCCTGGTTGAGCAAGAAAATCCAATCCGTGATGGCAAATACCCTTCGATTGGATCGGGAGGTGGGGAGGGAGTTCTGTCGCCCAAGGACACGGACACAGCCCCTCTCCCCTGTGCCCACAGAACATTTATCCACTTTATTCTGCTAACAGCCAGCTTGTGAGCTCAGGGAACTCAAGCAGAATGAACATCTCAGAGTGGCTCCAACTCCTATCGTGTGCCACTGTAGCTATGCTAAAATATTTCCATTTGTTGTCTGATTAAGCATGGCAGGACATGACAACAAGAGGATGTCACTAAGCCTTTGGACCATGAGCAGTGACTTCCCTTGTTGTCACCTTATCCACTACAGAAGGAAATTTCCTTTGGAGAAGCTTCAAGAAAGACTGGAATCGTCTTCTTGAAAGCAGGACAAAAAAGTCCTTGACTGAATCTCCAGCCAAAGGATGCTAGGAATGTTTTAGTTATAGACTGGCTGCAGAGAGCAAAATAAAAATAGAGTTTAGAATGAAAACAGATCAGTAGAGCATGCGTAGCATTTGAGCACAGATTTTTCTTTCAAAACAAATAAACATTTTCATTGCAAAATCAGTTTCTCAACAGTGGCTTAACAACAATATATGTGGACCTTCCTCCCATGGGCGATTTTTATTAACAACTTGCAAGCTACTGACTAAAGGAACCTCCCTTTCAAATCCGAAATGAATCCACAGTCACAAAGACTGGGATCTGGGTGAAAAAGTTTTAGTGCATTATTTCGACCAGGATGTTTGGTCACAATTTTCTCAATATTATACATTCATCACTTTGTCAACAGCACCTGTTTGCTATTTTCCTTGTACAAAATGTCAGCATCCATTACATCAGTAAATTACAATCCCACTACTGCTCTGAGATACCTTGATCAAAGGTATTACATAAATAAACTGGAGCTTGAAGGAAAAAATACGATGCCTCTTCCTATACAACCTTAATGCATATTCAGACACAGGATTTTATGCAAGTGACACCACTCGGTCGAAGAATCCTGCAAAAAAAAATATGAAGAAAGTTCTCTTAAACAAAAAGTTACTACTATATTAGCACATCCAAAGCTCAGAATTTCATATCTAAAAAACCCAGTACATGGGGACAGCTGGTTCACTCAAAGCCTAAGACGTTTGCTTTCCACTTTAAATTGATTAAATAGATTGAATACATTACATTTCGCATGGATGGTTAACAGTGCTAATATTCCAGACAAAATGAAATGCTGTATGAGGAAAATTCTGACTAGGGCTACCTCCCCCTGGATATATCCCTTGCTCTCACAGTAATTTACTATAACGGAGGCCTAACAGTTTCACTGAACAGGATTACAAAAACAGCTCTTCACAGTTCATGGCACAGAAGCTCCCAGAAATATCTATTTCTTCACTAGCTTCTCCACACAGGGAATGCACTTGAAAAACAGGCTGACACTTGCTTTGTGGGAATCATAAAATAATATAATGTTGGTTGCTTTGTTTTTATGAAGAAGGTGTTCTTGTTTATCAAATAGTTGAGATATTAAAAGCCAGCCTTTTATTTGCATTCATATCACTGAGAGGACTCACACACCTCAGAATCGGATATTGTCCAAGCACTGAGTGACAAACCACTGATAAACCCAAAAGAGAGCAAATTTTAATAAAAAATTTTCACAAGAGAAATACCTTTAAACACCATTTCACTCCTTACTCCAATAAGCTATGTGGCACTAATTTGAAGTGATAGTGCTGTTCTTTTAATTAAAAAATGCCAGTAGGAGGTTGATGCAGTGGCTGGTGCTGGAAGCGACGGGCTCACAGGGCACAGCTGAAGCTTTGTGTGAGGAATTAAGGCACAGTTTCAGCTGGGTGAAAAGGCAAAACAAAACCCCTAAATCCAAACAAACATATAGGCAGTGTTATTACAGGTGCTTGATAAAGTCATCTGGATGTTTAACTCAGAGAATGTTCTTAGATTCTGGAGGAAAAAAAAGCCAACAAAACCCCAAAACACTCTCACTACAGTTCGTGAATCTTGGTTTACCTATAGGTGCGTGGCACTTAATTAATGTATCTTCCTCCCCTTCCTACCTCAGAGCTCCTCTCTGACTTTCCCATGCTGCTCCTTCCACATCTCCTGTAAACAGGGCTGGGACCAGGACCACTCTGCCAGACATGGGAGGGTGGATTTGCTCTCCCAAGCTCCTCATCTCCATGAGTCTTGAGCCCTGGTATGCTTAACGTCTCTGCCTTTATCAAATTTGACTGAAGTCAGATGAAAATCCAAAAATTAGTTAGAGGAGAATGACAGGTGAGATCCCTTTTCAGCCTGGTAATTTTTCAGTCTGGAAAAAGAGATTAAGCTTGTCCTGTAAGTTTATCCATCAGCCTGATGGTCAAATGAGGCAGCACTTTGTCCTGAAATGTGTAGACAGCTTCCACATTCCAGGTTTCACTGCTGATTTGTGAAACACCAGAAGGCTAAAAAACTGATTAATCTACAAGAAATCCTCACAAAAATATTTGCTGGATCATTTCCCCCTTGGTTTTGCAACATCCTAATTCCAACAGCCCCAAAGGAGCCAGTGACCACATCCAGGGCAGAACAGAAGAGCTCTACATCAGCATCTGGGAGCATGACAATCCTTAAAACCGGCGGCTGCTCCTCCTGATACAGCCTCCCTGGGGAAGGAACATCCCAGAAACAAGCAGGACATTTTGCCTTTACTTGGCATATGGAGCAGCAAAGAGAAGTCAGTTTATCCAAAAGCTTCTGGTATATTTACTCACCACTCCTACAATGACTATTTCAATCACGTTTACACTACCAGCATCATCTCAAACATCACAGATAAATCTGTTTTCTTCGGCTGTTTCAAAGTCTGTTTTCTCTCTGCACACTTGCAGGATTTACATCCTAAGGCAATGAGAAAAAAACCTGTTACTACTTTCCAACTGGGCTTTATTTTCTTTTTTCCCCCCTTTCTATCAAAAATAGCTCTCATCTACGTTCTAGTTCAATTTGGAAGTAGCACATGCAGACTTGATAAGCATCCTGCAAAGGAAATGCCTTGAATTGCAGACTACTTACAACACATTTTCCCAAGCAACTTTTTATAAATCCCATTTGATGGCTGGTTTGCTAATTTCTATTGAAGCTTATCAAAACATTATTTGTAACAAGTCAAATTACTTCTGTGATTGCACAAATAAAAAAAATTATCAAAGAAATTACTGTGACTGGAAGTCCAAGCCAAGCTGCTGGGTTATACTAAAGTGTTATTTATCCTGTTACCAGACAGACCTGGAACTCCGAGGAGGTATTCACTATTAAACTAAAGAACACAACACAGAAAAGCACCTATTTACATGTTTCTTCTGTGTGCCAAAGTCTCCTTTTAGATCTCCTTCTAGGACTGGTGACAGCATAATTATTGGAGCTGATTCCATTGCCCTCAGCAGATCCAGGGGTTGCAGGCCAGTGTCGGGCTGCCTGGCTGTCTCACACACAGCTCGATAAATGAGCACAGACACATTAATTAATACGTCTTGAAAGAAGTCTATTAACACCAAATTCCCTAAAATTCTTGGAAAGAAGGAATAAAAGATGTAGGTGTTCCCATTATGGAACACATTAGCTGTACACATAGCATACTATTTTTAGTTAATTATTGCCCAATATTCCGAAGTTACTCTTATGAAGAGCCAGACGCTTATTCCTACAGCCTGGGCTTTTCCAGAGGCAAATTTCATGTTGGATTATTGAATGAATGAATGAAGGGATCTCTGGGAAAAGATGCGGAGGCAAAGATTTAAATCCGATTGTAGTTACAGAACTTGGTTATATCACGCAATTACCAAGTTGTATAAAGTCATTAAAGCCTGAGTTCAGCACTGAAGCCCTTCTCTGACCCCAGAACATTCAGAGGCTGATGGACCATGCTGAGTTTCACAGCTGAACCACTCTCTGACACCTACTGGCTTCCCCAGCTTCACTTCTGCCTTTTAACCTCATCTCACCTTATTTCACCACTCATCTGTGCAAGGGGGACCTCAGTACAAGTATTTTCACTCTGAGTAAAAACAATTTCAGGGGTGGCTTAAACGTATCAGTTGATCACAGCATAAAAACACTTTAAAAGGGATAGCTGGGAGATGAAAAATTAAGATACCCAGCAATTCCCTGCCAATTCCAAAAGCCACAACATTTCAGGCATTTTTTTTTCACCAAGCCATTTCTGCTCTCTCTGATCTGCTCAGTAGGGCATTTACAGACACATGAGATATGAACATGCCCACTGCAGTACTTAATGTGGCCATTACCTGTCTGCAGACGTTTTTAAGAAAGAGATATGAGAGACACTGCTTGGAATTCCTTGGAATATAAAGCACTGAAGTAAGTATCACTTCAAGAGCCCAGAAAATGTACCCAATTTCTCTTTCAAAAGCTGACATCATACCTTTAGCTTATGTTCACCCACCCAACTGCAAACTCAAAGTTTACCAAATGTAATGGATTCTCTTCCCATTAAAATTAAAGGAGCAACACTGAGGTATCTGCTAATTAGACTTACACTGTAAAATATGATATTTTAATTCTGAGTTAAAGTGAAGCTCCCACATGCTTATAAAAATGTCTGCACATGGGAAAGGAACCAAAACACATCAGCTGCAAGGATGAAGAACAGGATTCCCTGGGAAGTGCATCAATCGCTGCAAGTCTCAATCAAATTGAAATTCCTCATTTTTCTAAATTCTGCACTTGTGTAGTCAAAAAATTATGTTAAAGCAACAGTACAATCCATATACTCAGCTCATTTACAGTCTGGAGTTCTGTTTTTTTTTTTCCTTTTGCTCTTCAGGAAAACAGAGCACATGTATTTCTAAAGATGTTTCCTTTCCAATAAACTTTTCAGGCCATACACCCCATGTACTAAAGAATGCAAAAACACTGACCACAGGGATTGCATTTTCTGCTGCAATGTCTGGTTGGCTTTGGGGGTGCAACACAGACCAAATCTGGCATGTGAGGAAGAAAGGTCAGGGACATGAAAAAAGAAAGCCCAAACTGAAGTGAGGAGTTGCCAAAATAAATAAATTATTCTCCAATATAAATAAGAAAGGCAATTATCTCCAGTATTTTAACCTTTATTTTCAGGAGAAAAACACAAAGGAGAGCTTTTAATATTGTCCTGGAAACATCAGGAAGATAAATTAGAAGCCTAGAATTTAACACATGCAAATTTAATTTGCTATTTTGTGACATAAACATGATATGGAAACTTTAAATTGATAAATACATAACCATTTTATTTTAGTCTAATTATTAGAGGAAATGGGCAGATATTTAAGGAAGACAAAACTGTAAACATATTAAAAGGTCAAAGAAAAAGCTATTTTTTCCTAATTCACTCATCCAAAAATGCCATTTTACTTGAAATAATTAAATGCATCTAGAAAGATCTCATGAACTTGAGGAAAAAACATTGAATCCTATAAATCTTTTCCTGCTACTGGCTACCTATGAAAGCAAAAACTCCTGCAAGAGATGGATAATACCAAGTTACCTATGAAAGAAAAAGAAACAAATTTTATTTTCTTCAGCAGAGCTTCTTCATAATGGGTTGGGAAAGAAACCTCCACCATTCAATAAAACCAGCCACAGGTAAAAGTGCAC
Organism: Notiomystis cincta; assembly: GCA_013398075.1. NCBI lineage: Eukaryota > Metazoa > Chordata > Aves > Passeriformes > Notiomystidae > Notiomystis > Notiomystis cincta. Next base: position 7,688 of record VZRX01007997.1, on the reverse strand, counting down.
ATTAGTGAGGACATTCAGGGACACTCAGCACTCCTGGACTAGGACAGGCAGTGGAGTGGCCAATAGTGCTTGAAGTCGACAGTGTGGTTTAACACTGCCCCTCGTTCCTAAACTGCTGTACAGCCTCAGGAATCAGGACCCCAGGTGTAAAAAGGGAAGCTGTTACAAAGTCCAATCCCACAGGATTCTCCACAGTTTCTTAGGGTTTAGGATTATGAGCTTGACCCGTGTGAAGTGCTGCATCACACGGCGGCCGAGGCGCGGGGCTGAGGACAGTTCCCTCCAGCTGTGGCGAGGTGAGCACAGCTGGAAGGGCTCCCTGCAGCACTGCGAGCTCACTGCAGGGACTGTGCATTATTTTTCCATTACTCCCAAACAAGAATGGATTGTTTTACCCACAAACAGATGAACAAACCTTCCATTTAAATACTTTCTGTTGAATTGTATTAGTATGCGGAATAGTGCCCATATTCTCCAAAAAAAAACCCAGGGAAGAGGATTTTTCCGGGGGAGGGGAAGACGAGTAAAGCAGGCTCTGCCAGCTTTATCTATCTATGCTGGGAATTGGGTAGCCTTGGGGATTTTTGCCTGCTGTGCTTAGTGTCCTTGACAACAAGCCAGTTTGAATTTTGGCCTTTAACTTGACAAAAATGACTTACTGAAGAGGAAGGCATCAAGCTATTACAGCCCTGTGGAGAGATTCTTTCTGAAACAGCATGGATGCTTACTCTGCCAACTCAACTAGAGCATCATCAGATTCATCATCCTACACCCCCAAATATTCACCATGTAGCTGCCAGTTCATAAGAGAGTATGACAATGAAAAAGTTTCATCATTTCTGCTCTGTTCTATTACATTGCATGACCTTCTCAGACATGGAAAACTGTAAAACATCCCCAGGGATCCCCTCTCACAAATTACTAAATTTCCCCTTAAACACATGTGAAACAAAGTTTAAAAACATGTAGCATCTTAATGCTAATTGACCTACTGGCTCACTTAGCAAACATATATGCAGCTTTCTTCTTCTATTACATTAATACTTACATAAATAATTTTCAATTGAGGTATACACACTTGCTGCGTGGTTTAAGAAATCATTAATGTCTCTTCTGATTTTCTCTCCCAAGAACTCCCAACACTTGCCATGCACACACCTGAGCTTTTCAATGTTCAGCAGCTGAGTCTAAATCCTAGAGCTACACTTCCACAGGGAAGCTGAATTTGCACTGGAGCAGCTGAAGTGTGAGCACAGGTTTTCTTCCATCAGCTTTCTCATAGCAGGTGACAAATTTTTGGCAATGAGGGTCAGCAGACCAGTAAGGAGAGAACATCTTGAGTTACTGCAGCACTCTTGCAAGAACTCATTTGTAAGCACCTGGAACATCACAATGTGAGAGCAGCAGCTTCCTCACCACCAGCCACAATACAAGTGCTCCATGTCAAGTACCCACAGGCTTCACTGCAGCTCTGCCAACAGACATGGTAGAGAATGTGAGATGGTACCAAGGTGAAAAGAGCTGGAGGTGGCTCAACTGTGGTGCTGTCCTCACAAAGGTACCCTGGGATGGCAAAGCATCAAGGACTGTAGTAAGACCTCAGTGAAGTCAATCCCTAAAAGCTGAGCAGATCCACAACACAGTGGTTATCAACTCAAGATTCAATTGACACCTCTCTGCCCCAACAACTGTCAGTATAGGAAAAACCAAACCATTTGCAGTAACAGTTTATTTCACTCTGGAAGAATAAATCAGCATCTGCTTCCATGAAAAATATCAAAGCTTTCAGTGATATTCCAGACTTTAGTCCTTCTCATAGTAATACTTTGACTATTTCCAGAGGAATAATAATAAAGAAACGTAACAACAACAATAACAATAAAAGAGATTCCATTCCAAATTTAGGGAAAAAGATGGGAGATGGAACATCTCTTCCAGCCTTTTTTTTTCAAACTTTCTCTTCACTCAAGTCTTACCTGAATTGCTCTACAGGGTACAGACCTAAACTTCACACCCAGCCAAGTGACTTACCCACATCTTGTCCAAACCATGCTGCTGTATCCCGCTGCCTCCACCAAGACAGCCCAAACCAACACGGCAGTGAGTAGTTGACTCAAAAACCATAAATAGCAGCAAGTAATCCAACCAGATTAATCCAGCTCTAAGCATGGCAACTGGACTGGCTTCAAGGTGGGCAGCAATCCAGGTAAACCTCCAAAACCCACACACATGGATGGTATTTCCATGATGTACTTCTCCATTCTGTGACCCATCAAGCAAATCTCCAGCCAGCTCAGGAACAACTGAAGGAGCTCACTGATCTTTATTTACAGTGGCAATTTTATCAGCCTTGGAGCTGCTCTCAGTAACGTTCCTCTACCTAGCACATGAAAATCATGGTGTAAGAGCAACCTCCTCACTGAGAAATTCAACATTGCTTGTATTTCCCTGGAATTGACAACTAATTTTGAAACACAAACAGAAAGGATGATGCTACAAAATTTTAGAAATGTGATAAAGCTGTTTCAAGAAACAGATGAAAAAACTGTTCTTAGACTGGTGGGCAGTATGGAATAAAAAAGAAATCATGAACTGCACAACCACATCCCAAATTGCATTTCTTTATATGAAGACATTCAATTTGACAAAAGAAAGTTTCAAGTCAGGAATAAAGTAGTTATTGTTTCTACTTTCCCCGCCTGAGGGGGATATTCAAACAAACTCCTTTTGGTGATTTAATTTACTTCCACCAGGACAATGGTGCTGGCACAGCTTTGACTTACTGGGAGAAGCAAAAAAGGAGACTTGCTCCCCATAGCCTGCCTAGAGGAAAAGGCTGCTCTTTGGATTCCCACTCTGGCAGCCCAAAAATGTCAGCAAAGGCTGCGCTCTCCACTTCCTCCTGTGAAAGCAAGATTTTATTTTTTTTCATGTCCCCAGAGCGACATGCCCTGAGCCTCTTTGCCATCCCAATCCACAGAGCTCTGAACAGCCACAAATTTACCTTCAGAGAAACGCTGCTGCTTCCCAAGCAAATGGGGAAGGGAGGCAGAGGGAGATTAAGTGCCTCGCTCAGCATCACACAGGAAATCTGCGGCCGAGCTCCGATCCCGGCCGGGGCCCCGCTCCCAGCAGATGCGGGGAAGAGAAAATCCTTACCAGAAGAAAATAACGAGACACGGATTTCGACACACTCCCAGATTACCACGCTAAATAAATTTGGAGCTACCCAAGTGCTGCTTTCCACCGTGTCCCCCGTGGCACAAAGCTGGCTCAGGATTAAATGCCAGCTGCCAGGGAGGCTGGGATGAGCAGCCAGCTCTTCCTGCCTTTGTGTCCCAGCACTCTTCACCTGGAACTGGGGGTCCTTCTGATACCCAACCATAAAACTACAGCCAGCCCATGATGTAGTTACCATGTCTGATTGAGAGATCCCTTCATTGCTCCTGAACACGGGACAGGAAAGTGTCCAGGTCACCAATATTCGTGTTGCTATTGACCAGTCAGTTAACTCTGCTGCATTGATCAATACATTAGGCATGAAAGGGAAGCAACACATCCTGACATTTGGGACATGCTTTAGCCTGTGCCTTTGTAACAATCCTAAGTGAACATTACTCTAATGACAACATAATGTTTTATGTTCTATTGAAGTCACTGTATTCTTTTATGGATTCCTTAAATTACAAATGCAGAAAGTCCCAAAGCCACCCATTTACCAGCTACCAACTACCCAGGCTTCGTGGCTGGGGCTTCCCTGAACTGGCTGATTGCACTGAGCTGGAAGTGTGTGCAGTACACATCTGTGTCACTTCTTCCCTCTTCCCCTTTCTTTGCCACTGCTAAGCACCAGCACCTTCCCTACAGGAATCAAAGTTGTCACCTACAAATCCCCTCTGGCTCTTCCCTCACCTCACAGCAACCACCTGCTTCATCATCATCTTCCTCACTCCTCCATGGTGTTTCTGACACCACACTTTCTTACCCCTCACACCTGCAAGATTCTCACCTCCACCCACCTTCCAAAACTGCCACCATGAGCAGCCCAGCACCTTCCCAAGCCAGGTTTTCCAAGAAGGATTTGAGGACTCTGAACCACAGCAAAGTGAGGTGCTTGGAGATTATTTGGATCCTCCTGTTATACCAACTCCTGCTTCTCTGTTAAAGAAACTGTTTTGTCATCAGTCCTCAACACGGCCATCTGACTGTGTACAGGAGACCTTCCCTTTCCTGCTCCAGCTAGGAAGTGATCCATAAAGTTTAACTTTCCTCAGTTCCACGATGGCCCTAGAAGCCAGCCAGCTTTTAACACTTCAGCTGAGACCCTGCTGAAAAAGCCAGAACCAATGAAACCAGAACCCAACTTTTTTGCTAAAGCTCCATGTTTAGTCCACTCCTTCACAGCCTTTCCAGTTCTGTCTGCAGCCTCTGCCTCCAAGGTCCCTGGATCAGGGTGTCTCCGATACCCAGCACAATGAGACTGCAGTTCTCACCAGTACTTGTGGGTGATACAAGAGTGAGCAGGGCATGTGTAAGCCTTGGGGATGATGAACCCTTTGGAACCTCCCCAGGGAGCAGCAGCAAACAAAGGTTTCAGAGAAGCACATGGGAAAAAAGGGACACTCGGTGAAGGTCCCCTGGCCTGTGGACCGTGTTCCTCCTTGACCCAGCAGACCCTGAGCACATTTGGCAAGGACATGCACTCACAGGATCACTTCATTTTTCCACCCTTGTGTTGGCAATTCCACCACTGCTGTGCTGCCCTGATGACAGCACAGATAGCAAGAGACCACAGATCTAACAGGAAGTTTTCTCTTGCTTTGCCTAGAACTGTTCCAAGGGACAAGAGACAAGGCCAGAGTATCTCTGGCTCTTGCATCACCAGCTGGGGTGAAAGCTTTGGTGGAAATAAGAGGAGAAACTGAGATATGACAAGAGATTAGCATATTTGAGATCCACAGGCCACAAAGTCATTTTAACCTGTCATGCAACTCACTGTTATATTGAGGTTTTTAGTATTTCTGCACAGGATGCATTATTTGCCATTTTACTTCATTACAATTTGCATCAGGCTGGGACTGACATCACTCTTTACAAGCTGGGAGATCACTTCTGGTAATCATCAGAGGATCAAGAACTTCTAGATCTATTCACATAAATAACCCCAACACTCTGCAAACACAAATACCTTTCCAAGAGATGAGGAAAAAATGATGTCTTTAAAAATATCACAGGAGATTCAACCACTGTTCCCTTCCCATTCACCCAGTGACGCTCACAGGCATCCTGAGCCTAAGTGGTATTTACACTGCTATTTTCAGTACTGCAAAACTTCAGTGCTGCCTAATCACAGGAAACACAATGCAGGTAGTAAATCATAACAAATGAGGCCCTGTGTCTTGATTTAAATGTGCTCAAAGCTCCCAATAGCCAAGGAGATGAGAAAACAACAGCCAGGCTGGCTTCAGCTTTTTGAAACAGGTAAGTCAGCGCCCCAGTCCCAGCCAAGCCAAGAACTCAGCATTGCCCAACGATTCCAGAGCTAAACCTCCCCCAGAGCAATTTATTTGTTGATTAAATACAGCAATTTTTGTCACACCACCCAGGTTTCCTGCTTGTAAAAACAGAAGATGTGTTTGAGCAAGCAGGAGATTTCTTCAATACGGTTAAAAAATGGGGAGTAATAAAAAATAAATCTACCAAGTTGCTCAATAAACTGAAACTTCAGTCTGTTCCAGGAAATGTTCCCAGCTCAGAGAGAAGAGTACTGTATGCAAAAAGTAAAAATGCATTTTGCTGCAGCATTCAGCCTTTAAAATTAAACCCAACAGCTTCTCTCTGTTATTTAAATGATCTCCTCCAGCTCAGAAGGGCTATGACCATGGCCTAAGTTACTTAACTCACATTTTTATTGACTGACTTGCATAAAAATAAGCCACATTAAGGACTGAGCTGACATTTGGTATACATCACCACAAAACTCATTTCAGATCAAACATCATTCATACAACCTAAAAATATTTCCAGCCTTCTCCTATCCAAGAAAAGGATTTTCAGATTTACATTATCCTCACAAACTTTGGTCTTCTGAAGCACAAGCAGTGCAGAATCAAAGGATTAAAAGAACACCAGGATTTTTATTTTTGATGATCTGCCTCTGAGCATGTTATGTGCCAGGAGCAAGTTAACCTGTAACTGCAGTTTAACCAGCACCGTTTTCTCATTGTCTGCCAATGTTTTATGCACCCACACACAGAGGATCCTTCTCCAGGGATCAATTCTGGTCACCCAGAGCAGCACTGTGGCTTCTCCAGCCCAAGTGACCTCCAAGCATCCACTTGTTGCCTTTGAAAGACTGGACTGGACCTTATTTTTTAATAATTCACACAGCAGTCTCAACAAACAGGAGCTGTGTCTCTTCCCATTAAAGAAGCAGGCTCGGCATCGACCAGAGGAGCTTCCAAAAGACTTAATCCAGATCTTTCAGGGTCCAACACAAATTGGTTTATCCCTCCATGAACCCTCCAGAGGCCTCTCAGGGAGGCAGGACAGACACAGCTCTGGGTGTCACCTCCTGCACAGGGAAGGAACTTCCAAACTTGGATGCCACGATGTGCCAGGTGAGAACAAGTTGAGAGGAAGGAGGGAAAATTAAAAAAACACACACTAAAAAAAAAAAAAAAAAAAAAAAAAAGCACGCAAAAANNNAAAAAAAAAAAAAAGCCAGCTAAAAGCAACTAAATGGGTATTTTCTCATTAGCAACTGAGTTATCCTCCTCGGCACACGGGAGGTTGGGGGGGTTGTTAATTAAAGTGAAGTAAGGCAAATTATGAAAGGCTTTGCTGAAAGCCAGTCTGTGGGAGAGGTGGCCCTGGGAATTCTCCTGGGAAAGGTGGAGAGAAAACCCCATGAAGGGGTAGGGTGGTCGGGCAGGGCAGAAGGGAGGGCACAGTGGAGGAGAGAAGAGGAGAAAGCCAGGGAAAGGGCTGAGAAGGGGGAAAGGTGTCACAGGGATACCCACAGACAGGGAAGGTGCAGAAGGGACCCCAGGAAGGGGCTGGGAGGGAGGCAGGGGTGTCACAGGGACCCCCACACACCGGGAGGGTGCAGAAATGACCCCATAAATGGGCAAATGCAAGAGAGAGTTATCAACAGGGATCCCCCAGTCGGGAGGAGCGCACCAGGGACCCCATTTAGGGTCAGGGTGCCGGAGAGGGCGGTGAGTGTCACCCTCCACGGGAAGAGCCCAGGAAGGAGCAGCGTGCCTTGACCTGCTGGGAAACGAGGGGGAGACAGCGACGAACCCCCGCCCTCCTCAGGTTTATGCCACCCCAAGGGGGCTCAAGCGCCCCACGCCGGAGGGGCGGGAAAAAATATAAATAAACAAAAGCGCAGAGAGGCTCCGTCGGGCCGCAGAGGTGGAAGCGGAACAGAAAAACGGTGGATAAAAGTTAGGCAACGCTGGGAGCTCGGGCCCGGCCGCCCCTCCCCTCACAGCCAGGCCGGGGAGGGGGCGAAGGCGCCAGAGGAGGGGAGGGGAGGGGACCCCGGGCCCGGGCGTGGATGTGCGGCCACACACACACGGTGCCGCCACCGCCCCGTTACCTGTGAGGCGGATCTTGATGCTGGATCCGTTCCGGCGGGTACCGGGATTCGACATCGCGCCTGGAGGAGGAGGAGGAGAAGG
>VZRX01007996.1:15192-33477 GCA_013398075.1 Notiomystis cincta | reverse complement strand
GGGATGAGCTCCTCGGGACGAGCTCGCCCGCCTTGAGTGGCGCTGGTGCCTCACGGCCACATCCCTCCGCCACCAGGTCCTGGAGCAGCTCAGGGCACGAGTTACGGCAAAGAAGCGAAGGCAGCAAAGCGCTTTCGGCGGCAGCACCGCCATAGACAACCGCTGCGCCTCAAAGAGGTCAGCCCAAAACTCAAGCTGGTGCCTGTGCGCTGAATTTAAGTGGGCATCTCCAAAGGAGTCTTAGAAATTGCAGCAGGGGTTGTTTAGATTGGATATTAGGAAAAAAATCTTCACTGAAAGGGTGATGGGGCATTGGAGCAGGCTGCCCAGAGAAGAGGTGGAATCACCATCCCTGGAAATGTTCAGAAGTCCTCAAGTGAAAGTATGGTTTAGTGGTGCACATGGAAGTGTCCACCACAGCTGGATTAGCAGTTGCACTCAATAAGCTCACAGGTCTTTTCCCATCTTAATTATTCTAGAAATTTAAGCATCCCCATCTTGCTATCCCTCAGTAAAGACTGAGAGAATTAATGGAAGGGGCAACCACGAAACACTTACCTGCCCAGATTTTGGTATTGCCACGATTTTTGAAGGACAAGAACCTATGATAAACAAAAATTTGCATTATTCAGAGTTATGGAAGCTATACATTAAATGCAGACATAAGAATGGCCAAAATCACAGGACCACCTTCATTTTGCATCAGCCCAGCCCTTTCTGCTCTTAGCCATAGTGCAGTCTTCACTGAGTGCAGCTTTACTGCTTTTAGAGAGAGACCATCCTTTTGCAATCACTCTCTTGGTGAATAACTGCTTTGCTCTGAGTCTCTGCCATCTGGACCAGACTGACAGGATGATGAAGGACTAAACCATGCTGTCTCTGAAAACTGAAATCGGGGGAGGAGGGTGATGATGAACACTCTAGCTGTGCAACTCAAGTGTTTGCTAGCCCAAGGAAAGCCTCTTGCTGTTCTGCCCCTTCTTTCCCAGCTCTCTGTACTCCACAGTGCTCCTGCCCGACTGATTCCCTGACTCTGACAGCTTTCAACACCTCTTCTTCTCCTGGGTTTCAGTAATGCTGATCTTGAAAATGCTGCAAGATAACGCAGGATGTCCCAGCCTGTCCTCTGTCTCCTTGGTGTTTGTTCACACCTGAGCAAGGAGAGCAGAGCAGCTGAAGAGAGAGGAAGAAAGAGACCAGCAAGAGACCTCTGCAGACCAGCCAGTGAAATCACAAGGAGCAGTGCACAGCCCTGAGTCAGTCCCTGGCCAGGCACCCACACAGCCACCATCCTCTCTTGGTGACCCACTGGCTTCTGCTCCTTGCTCAAGTCTCCTTCTGCAGATGCTCCTCTTCACTGCCCCACTCTCCAGAGACTTCTGCATCTGCTTCCCTCTTCTGCTCCTCTCTCTGTCTTTGTGTTGTCTCTGTGCAGCCTCACCTACAGGCCCAAATTCAAATTCCCTTTCCCTGTCCCTTGTGATTGACAGATCTGCATCCCTGCTCCCTCTCTCCCAGCTGAGGTCTCTCCCTCTAACACCACCCAAAAGACACCTCCCCTCCAGCTGCAGCTCAGCGTGGTGGGAGCAGAGCTGCTTAGCTGACAGCTCTGGGAGGTACCCCATGGCCTCAGGAGCATGCTGCCTGTCCCACAGTCATCCTAGGAGACATCTTTGGCTCAGACTTCTCACATCCTCAGTGATTTTTAAAATTTTTTTCTCAATACCATCTTTATTCTGTGGCCTTTCGTCTCCTTTCAGCTAAAATTCCTGTGCAGGCTTCTGGCATTTCGAATCTCAGCTACTCCCACCTCTTTTTCTTTCTGGCCTTGAAAAGCACTGTCTCATCCAACTTGTACCCAGCTTGAATGCTGCTATGAGCATCCTTTCCTCAGGGGTGGCTTTTGCTCTGCTGCTGCTGCTGCCTCTGGCCCCCTTCCTCTGCCCTTCTATGTTCAGGAGAAGCCCCTTCCTTCTGCTTTCAAGGCTCAAGAGCATCATTCACTAACCAGATATTATTTCTGCCTGCATCCAGCCCTCAACATAAACCTCATTTTCCCACTTGATAGATTTTCAGGCAGGCACCTTTGCCCATTCCCGCCCAGCACTCAGGTGTGAGACAGGCCCACCACAAACACCCACGCAGCCACTCTCCTGCCTTCTGTCAAAATCACTGTTACAAGCTCTCAGGAAATCTTTGCTGTGGACTGCCCCTGTGCTGAGCTCCTTTCTGGTGCTGCTGTTCCATCATTTTTCTCTGTTTTCCCTTCTCTCTGCCTACTCTGTCACTCCCCTTTACCCCTGTTTCAGTGCTAAGCCCTCCAGCACAGGGCCCATCTTTTTCCCTGAACCACTCAATACTCAGTCTGGAGATGTCCTGGTCCTTGATGAAGATTCCTATGGTGATATGAATCATTAGGATTGATTCCCTGGTGCTGTACTGTCATTTGGTGCACTTGCTACAGCTCTTGGTGAATATTTAACTTTGCTACAGCACCTCTGCTCTGAAGGTAGGAAAGGTGTGATATTAATTATCTCTAATGATGGCTGGCATTAAAAGTGCTGGTAGAAAACCCACAGAAATAAGTACCATAATTCCTTCAGAATGGAGATACAAGTTTCCCTAGCATTACATTTTTTTAACCCGTTTTGCTGAAATTTATTTATTGCTGTAGTTATTTAACTTTCATTTTCTTCCAGCTGCTAACCCCTCACCTAGTTCAAATGATTCATCCCTGCTGCATTCACTGCCCAGGAATGTTGGCTTTCAACAAACTACAGCAAATAATGTAAAATAAACACGAGTGTGCTTTCATCTCACAACAATCTGGGTTAAGTACATATTTCACACACTGCACCACAGGATATGTTAAATTAAAATCAGAACCACCAGATTTAAAAATCCAATGCCAATTCAAACCATTGATGAGTTATTTCTGTATTCTCTTATATACAACTGTGGGCATGAGCAACAGCCAGTGCTCTGTTAACCCTGAAATGTGCCACTTGACAACTTTTTACTATGTTACTTGAGGAAAGCCAATAATTTTGATTTGAAACTACACTTTGTGGAAATTATTCTTATATACTCTTAAGTGTCCTGATCCTGAACAAATTTGAGAGCATACCAGTAGTTGTGTCTCCATGCTCCTCTTATTTTAGTGTTCTACATTTCCTAAACTGCTTCCAATCACTCTATGTAAAAGCAACCCAGAATGACTTCCTTGAAATGATAAATGTGTTTTTAAGTGTCTGCTCCCTATGCTGCTGGAATCATGCAGTCCAGGGTCTTGCACGTATTTGTTTCCTAGTCCAAAGATGTAGGGGAGCTACATTTGAAATAAACAGTGTTAAAAAGAGGTTGCAGAGATGGGAATGTGACAGAAAACTGTCGGTGTACTGGGCAAGACTCAGAGTTAATGCACTCTTACTCTAGATTTCCATAGTGTAACATTTTATGAATCTAATCTAGCTTCTCATTCCAGCAACACTGGGATAGGAATCGTGCTTAGCTGTTGATTTACTTTGAAGATATGCAGAATAGTCATTATATTTCCTTTAGATTTTAAATACAAGGCTAGAGATTCCCTTAAATTTAGGAAGCCTTCTGTTCAGTGCCATGCTGCTATGTTTAGACTCTAAAAGTCAAAAATTAAATGCTGGGGCTAGCAAGAGGAAAAGAGAATTAGTTTAGTTCATTTCTTTGCTTGACATTATGGCTTGATTAGGCTGTGGCTTTCCCTCCCAAGCAGTGTCTGCTTGAAGACATGAGCAGGGACCTTTTGGGGAGTTTGCTGAACTCTGCTCTCTCCAAGTTGCTTGGAAGGATCTGCACTTATGGGAATGACTGAAGTGTCCTGGGGAAGAAAAAGAAACAGTTCCATTTTAATAGGTTAATGGTTCCTGGACACTGAAGGATCTACCACTTGCCAAAACTACTTCTTGCTTTTCTTCTTTCAGCTTTCATGCTGCTGTAAATCTAGACATCATCTTCCCCTGACCAAGGAAAAACATTGACCTTTTCTGGTGTTGACAAAAACAGCAAAAGACAAATCCAGATACAAATATTTTCATCCATTGCCACAGAAACTCCTTGAGAGCCATATAGCCCTGTCTGGTCAGCTGAAATGTGAACTTGAAATGTGCCTCCCTTGGCTGAGGATGGATGGAAAACCTTTCTCTAACAAAGCAGTGCTGTGTATTCTTCCACCCACCTCGGGAGGAGAAACATCTCTGTACCCACAACCCTGCTTTGGTTCTTTTAGGTCAGGTTTTGTGTAAGGAAAGTGATGAAACTTACTTTTGGGACTAGAGGCTGAAGGTGGTGATAAGAAGAGCAGAGCAGTTGGCTTTAAAAGACAAGTGCCTTTTAAATGGCATTTTATTCTAGCTGAGACTTTGAGAGACAACGAAATAGTTGTATTCCCAAAATTAGAATGGCTTTCTTGCAGTGCTGCTACAGTAATTAAGGTTTAGAGCCCTGTTCAAGACCTAATATTACCACAGCTGGCAAAGAAGAGAGGATAAATAACTGGCNGATTTTCAAAAGTATGGAAAAATTAATTACAAGGGTTTTCTCAGCTGTCTTCAATGGTCTTTGGATCCAGTCCTTGGAGATGATACTACTAGGAAAAAATGGAGTATCAAGGGAGAAGAGTGCTGAATCTCACAGCCACTGTAGAGCAGAATTAGATCTTCACATGTTTCTGTGAAGGTCTATATACTCAATTAGAGTAACTTTTCAGCTGCTTTCAGTGTCTGAAAAAGTCCCTTTTTCTCTACTCTCCAGTTGTGCCTCTGTTGCAGAGTAGGGGAGTGGTTGGTTTGTGCAAGGAGACAGGGAGGAGATGCAGGTACATCACTGGAGAGGAGAAGCTGGGGAGACCCTAGGTCAAGTTTTGTTCCAAATGTTTTTCTTCTCTGCCACTGATTGGTAAAATCATTCACAATATCTCCATGGGCCAGTTCACTACAGAGCTGCATGGAAATCTTCCATGGTAACACCTTTCCCACCAGGGGAAAAAAAAGATAAAAATGCTAAATTTGTTAAAAATAAAGGGTTTTCTCTAAGCAGGACAAATTAAAAGAAAACTCATATGGAAAAAAGAATTAGAGAAACTCTGCAAAGGTTTTGCCTGAACTTTCTGAAAGCAAATGTTTTAGTTTTTCAGCTAAAAAGACAGGTTACCAGGGTTTGACTTTCATTTTATAGTACGTGAAAAAAAATATTTTTCAAGGTGGAGTAAGAATGAGATGTTGAGTTTTTATCAAAATGAAACCTTGAGAGCAGTTCAAAAAGTGGGTTTTAAGAGTGTTGGGAGAGGGGATTTGGTTTGGCCTCATAGGAAATTTGGGGGAAAAAAATCACTGCTTTTTTTTTTCATTCTGAGAAAGAATTTTTCAAACCCACTGCTTTGCCTGTAGACCAAAAAAATCCATCTCTCAGGCATCCTTAATACTCAGGAGCCTGCATTTTTTGCAGTGGCAGGGCTGGAGCCATGCTGTGGGTGCTTGGTGGGAGCACAGCCAAAGAAAAGCACTGTGCTGTCAGGGGCATAGAAACTGCAGCTCGTGGGCAGGAGTGGGTGAGCCTGAGAATTACCCAGGCTTGTCTGAAAATTGGCAGCCTGGCTGGAAAGCATCCATGATCTCCAAGTGCCCAGAGTTTACAGGCCAGCCCAGGAAACAGCCTGGTTTAACAGCCCTGGGACACCCAGGAGGCCTTTTTTGGTGAAGAGCAAACCTTTAGTCACACACACACCCCACCTCAAGCAGCAAATCCAGTCATTCTCAAAGAATGTCTTGAAAATAATTAAATGGCTTTACATCATGTTCCAGGAGATTAAATTTTTCTGCCTTGCATTTCTTAAAGCTTACAAGGTAGCATGTCAAAGCAACAAAAGGTCATACCTGGCACTACTCACTGCTCCCAACAAGGAGCAGCTGGGTACATCACAACCCCTCTGCTTTGCTAAGGGGAGGAGAGAAGAAAAATGCAACAGTCTTGGCTTAAGCTAAGTAATGTCAACAGACTTTCTGCATCTACGGGTTCTCTCTGGTCACAAAATGTTCACACAAAATGGGCAATATATTTAAGCAGAGCTGATGCAGCCTTTTCCTGCAAAATTAGTTGTTTTGTACACATAACTGCTACAACATATATATAGTGTCCCCCAGTATCTTAGTACAAGAGCAGAGTGGTGCTTTTGGGATTGCTTTACCTCCTGTGAAGTTGTAAATGTCTTCCAAATATGAAGAATAATATGGAAATTATGTGTTGAACATAAAAAAAGTGTTCTCTGCTCAGGTGGAATTTGGAGATTCCCTTCATTTCTCCAGCATTTGTAAAAACAAACAAACAAAAAACCCAGACTAAAAATGAGGGAAAACTCTAAATAATACCAGTGTTTTGCTTTCCTTTTCTTTCTTTTTTTTCTACTTTCATGAGACTTAAATACCCATATTTTAAGACTATCTGTGATGAAGAAAACCTGAAGTGTCATCAGCAATAGGCAGAGCAGCCCTTGGAATAACACACTGCGAACAAACGCCTCGACCTCGCAGCGAGACCTTTTCTGTTACACCACCTTTGCAATCTCCTTTTTCACAAGGCTTTTCAAATCAGCTTAACTGTGATCCTTAGGGGAATCTCAGCTTCCTTTTCACATCAGGGTAATGAAAAATTTAGGCACTATTTTTGACCACTGCTCTACATTGCAACCCCGTGTCCTGCTCCAGTTCGTGGCACCCCAAAGCCACAGATGTGGCTCCAATAACCTCTCCTGGATGAGCTGCTACTTTCCTCACATGGAGAAAGGGCATAGAGAAGACCAGAGAGCTCAGGATAAATGAAAAACTTCACAAAATTTTTCTCTCTCCTCTCAAGTTTGATGAAAACAAATATGGAGGAGGAAATGGGGAAAAGTGAAATTGACAGTCTGTGGTCTTTGTGTCACACTCGGAATGTGAAAGATGGGAAAGGAAAAAGAGACAAAACAAAGGGTAGAAATAATATAAAAATTAAAGAAAGAGAGGAAATGGCCATGGTATGGAAAGAAAGTGAGAGACAAAGCAGCTGAAGAAAGAGGGAGAAGAAAATTGAAAGGAAATATGTGAGGCAGCAAAATAGTAGCTGTACATGTCTCTAGTGGAAAATAATTATGGGGCATGTATAAGCAAAATATGACATTAAAATTACACAATAGCAGATAAGTAAAGGCTGTGGGTAGGTCTGGATAGTTCTCCTCCAAATAAGGCAGCTGAAAGTCAGCATTCCCTTATTGCAGCTATTGTGAAGCTAAAGTTCACTTGTACTGAAATGTTTCCTTACTTTGTATCATAGCCTGATAAGTGATTTGTTCCACTGGGAGAAAATGTTTTATCACCACGGCCCATGTGTGTTTTGTTGGCACAGTATCTGAAGTGCAATTATTCAATATAATTTTTCAGCTGGTGGGTATTTGTTTTAATTTTTAACAAAGGCGGGGTAAAACAAGTGTTTTCCAAAAATCCTGGTTTGCACTTTCTCGTCTCTTCTTTCTCTACTTTTCCTCTCTGTGTACAGCCAGATGCACTCCCCAAAGCACTGGGGCACTGCAGCCCTTAAATCAAAGACCCCTGGAGTGTTTTGAAGGGGCTGCTCACCCACAGACACACCACTGGCCCCAGGGGCTGTTCCCACTGTCCCTGTGCTGATGGTCACTTCTCATTTCAGCTGCAGGGACTACACACAGGGCAAACCAAGAGCCAAAGCTGCACAGGGCCAACTCCCAGCACAACCACTGCTTGGTGACAGCTTTTACAACACTCTCTCACTTGTTAAATTCCTCCTCTCCTTGGTTTTGTGTGCTGAACAGTAGCCAGAGCCATAACCTGTGATCTTTATACCTCCCAAGCTTCTTCAAGCCATATGGTTTAACAAACAGGTGCTCTCTTACAATTAAAATGACCTGGAAATGAGAAAGAACTTTTCCTAAATGTACCATGTAAAAATCCCATTTCTTTCAAGATGGCTTTTTTTCCCTCTCAGCTCTATTTACACAATAACCTTTATTTTGCTGGACCTCTTTCTCTGAAGTTCTTGAATTACACAGGTTTTACATTAAAGGAAGAGAAGTTATCCCCTTCCTTTGCCTGAGCAGACATGTGAACCTCTGTCTAAACTGAAGAAGATCACAACTTTCTAGCATAAAGCATCTGATGTTTTATGGTAATGGTACCTTTGACAATTTTAACCAATAATCTTTGAAATGTACATAGAAATTAGGCAAGGTTGGGCAATATGCAAACATTATCTGCCAAGAGAGGCTGTTATATTGTACAGCTGCTATAAATCACAGGGTTTGTAAAGGCTGATGCTGGGCTAAGTATCCTACATTCAATAGTGGAACTATTTTCTTTCTTTGATGATGGGTGACCATCCCCAAGCCACTGACCACATGTCATGAGATGTGTCCCATGGATTTCCTTGGAGATAAATTGCAGAGTAAGACATTGGAGTGCTGCTTGACTGCAGGTCTATTAAAAATCAGCCAGAGAGGGAAAACAAGGAGAAAGCCATCACACAGCAAAAAAAAAAGTGTCACTCTGGGTAGAAACCAGAAACCAAAATTTCTTTTGGTTAGAGAGCTTACTGACAAGTCCAGCCATCATTTCCCAACAGGGAAATGAACTTGTTGATTGTTCCCACTGGTCCAGGAAGAAAAATAAAGCAGGATAAATAAACAGGGTTGCCCCAAATAAATATTTGTCTCTAAGTATCAGTGTCAAAACAGCATCCTCCTGGAAATGGACTGGCATGATCCTAAATGTTGTCTTTTTTACTGGGATAAGGGAAAAACTGCGTGCAGCCACTGGACAGCTCATGGACATGGATACAGAACTGGGGAACTGGGACATTGCAGGGAAGACCTGCCTCTCTTTCATCTGCAAAAATCCTCAGGGCTAAGGAAGAAAGTACCAGTAAGTGAGAGAAGCAGCATAAAGTCAGTCTCACTTCTCAAGGTGACCTGTCTTCCCCTTCCTCTGAGCCAGTACTGTTGCCTTATGGAGCTGGCTGGAAAGCAGAGGGAATTTTGCCACTTGAAACTGTTCACATTTAAAACGAAAAGACTTTCAGAACTCCTACAAAGCAGAAATATAATAACTCTGGTAACTGTGGAAAATAGTGCAGTATTCTGAGAATTCACTTAAAATGCAATATCTTGATGCATGAGGTTTCATCTGTGGCTTGGTTAAAGGCCTGGCAGTGGGAGTACTGGGCATGACCATGGACCACTAACAGTTCCTCTGAAACCCTGTCCCTTACAGCCCAAACTATTCTGTGTATTTCAGTGGCAGCACGTTACAGTGATCTCTGGGGAGTGGTAAGGATCAAAGTGATCTCAGAATCAATTAGGTTGGAAAAGACCTCTGAGATCATCAAGTCCAACCTATGATTGATCACCACCACGTCACCCAGACCATGGCACTGAGTGCCACATCCAGGCTCTCCTTAAACACCTCCAGGGATGGGGACTCCACCTCCTACCTGGGCAGCCCATTCCAATGTCTAATCACCCTTTCTGTGAAAAAATTCCTCCTAGTGTCCAACCGAAACCTCCCCTGGCACAGCTTAAGATTATGTCCTCTTGTCCTGACACTTGTTATCTGGGAGAGGAGACCAACCACAACCTCCTTTCAGGGAGCTGTAAGGAGTGACAAGGTTTCTCCTGAGCCCTCTTTTCTCCAGTCTGAACACCACCAGCTCCCTCAGGACTTGTTCTCCAGACCCTCCACCAGCTTTACTGCCCTTCTCTGGACTCGCTTCAGCACCAAAATGTCCTTCTGGAGGTGGGGGACCTGGAGGACTCGAGGCCCTCAGTGTTTGGGGGCAGCCAGCAGGCTCAGCAGGGTGGTGGCACTGCCCCTTTCATGGGTCTGACCTTCTGAGCTCCTTCCAGCTGGGGAGCACTGTGAAATCAGTGCTGCTCACTGTACAAGCTGTAGCTCCAGTTTGCACAGACATGGAGAGCACATGGGAACACAGGTTAGATTCAGTTCTTGTAAAAGCTTGGGGTTTGGCACATCTTTCTATCAGCTTGCTGCCCCCTTGCATAACAATCCTCCTTATTGAATTGTTACATTTTGGAGGTAAGGAATGAGAAAAGACCTCTTGAACCATCATTCCCCCTCCCCAGGTGACTCCACAGACAACTATATCCCAGAATTATCTTCAAAAACCTGCTCAAACTCCGCCTTAAAAATGTTTTGAGGGTTTTTTTAACATCATGGCTTAACACAAAGATTGAAACTGGAGATCCTGATAACCTTCTGGCTGAAAGCTTTGATCCAACCCTCGAAGGCCCTACGAGCAGGTTATTTTGTGCCATCAGATGTCCTGTTACTCTGCAATGGCATTTGCCTTTCCTTGAAATGTGATGCACTGTGGTTAAGAAGTGAGCTACTTATCTCCTGCTCACAATCACTCATAAGGATCTCAAATACCCTTTACACACCCCCAGCCACCCCTCCTGTGCTCTGTCACTTTGTCACTCAGCTTTATGACCAGCTGAAGGTTCTTAAGGCAGATCTGGATGCGTGGGACAGCACACTGCTCGTTCCAGACACACGGAGAGAATGCTGAGGTAGGGTTTTATACACATCTCTGAAATCCCAGGGTGCATTCTGTTATGATCCCTCCACCCTGAAGTTTTATGGAACAGTCAAACTTCAAGGCCAGGAGTTACCATCATGATCATCTGCAGTTTTTCACCCGCTCAATCCCTTAATACCCCTAAGGGAATTACTGTTCCCTCTTACGTGAATGAACCCTCCTGAGCCAAGTAACTTCTGTTTAAAGTAAAATCTGTTCCTTGAGAGAAGGAAAAAAAAAGAAGTCCAGCCTTGCTTACATCACCTTTCACTATCAAATACCTTCCCTTAACATAAGAGCTAATAAACTATGAGCAAGACATCTGCTGACTTCATCAGTAAGTTAAACACACGGAGCTTCAACTCTGCCTTTGTGAAGCAATTTTTTCCATGTATCCAAGGCTTTTTGAACTCTCTCTGGTTGGTCACATTCATTTTGAAGAGGGTGCCAAAGCAGACACAGCAATGCAGAAGAGGTCTTGGAGTCTGGCTTAGTCCAGATACCCAAAATAGGGGTGTCTATTCCTGAAGCTCTCCCAAGGCCCACAGCTTTTCTCTGGAAATCTGTAGGACAACTTCCCTGTGCTGCCCACAAGGAACAGCTTTTTAGGGCCTGGGGAATGGGAACCATTTCTTTGGACCTCCATGAGGAATCCAGGTAAAATTGCAGGTCTCTGATTCTCTCTGGGGATGGGAACAAGGGCGAGAACCTGCTGTTGAGGACATCTCTTTCTCACCAGCCCTGATGCAGTTACCTGTTTAGAAGACAGGTTTTTATATCTACATTGTCACAGCATTAAAGAGATGGAGAGTCAGGGTCAGAGCCCCACGGTGCTGGACATTTCTGATCCAAGACCTAAAGCTGCTCCCTGCTCTGGGAATAATATCTGTCTTTTTTTGCTTCAGGCTCAGAGTGCTCATAGGGTTTTTGTTTACTGTTTGCCTCACTATGGTTTAAAGTAAAAAATACAGTAATGATCAGCTTGGTTCTTCTGTATTTTTTCAATCAGTGCCTTATTTTCTTTCTTCCAACTCTCCAGCAGTGTTTCCAGTGGTTCAAAGGGCTTGAAAGCTAGGACATCAGAAAAGAGGTTGTCAAGTCCAGCAGACTAATATGTAGTACAAAATAGTAGTAGTTTTCTCTCTCTCTCTCTCTCTCTCTCTCTTTTTTTTTTCCCTGAATCTTTTAATTCCTGAGCTGTAACAAAAAGATGTATAAAATTATTGACATTTTAAGGGAAATGGGGAGGATTATGAGATTTCTACAGGCATTAAAAATAATGATTTATCACTTCATTAGAGTTTACTTTCCTGTCTAATTTTCAGTGACAGCTCTGCTCATTGTACCTGGCTAGTAAAGGTGTTCAGTAAAGAAACTGGGGCTAAACCCAGCAGGAAGCAATTGTGGAACACTTTTACCACAGAGAAGCCTTATGAAAGCAGAGATTGTATTCATTGCTTTTACTGTGGAAAAACAGTGCTGGGATGTGGATGGGGAAAAATTAATTGATACATGCTGTTACTCTTCATTTTATATTCTGAATAATAACTGATAATTGTTCAAGCTGAGTCATTCAACTCTGGATTTGTTTAGAAAGAGGGTAAGGAGTGAAGGAGATGGCATCCCACCAAAGGTTTGACTTGCATCTCATAAAGAGATGGGGAAGATGTAACTGAACTTAATTCCTATTTAATGTTGTGGATTTTGCCTCAATTCATCTCTAGAAATAAAAATGTAGTATATCCTTATTTAGGAAAGAAAGGCTGTGATGAAAATGATGAAGCAAAAAGTAGTGAGAAGGTTCTGGATCCTGACAGATCCTGGATCTCTGCTTTAGCTGCTCACATCACTCTCATTTTTCTGGGCACTGGGCTGCTGTTTGTGCAGCAGATGGATGGTGCTGTGACCAAAGCATTCAGGAGGAATTGGTTTTGTTTCAGGCTTTGACAGAGACTTTCTCCATAATGTTGAACAAATTACCTATGCAAAGAAAAAGCATAAAAGTAGTGAGGCAAATGCATTCAGGCCAGTGCTTAAACAGTGGAGTTTATAGGATTTTTGCTTTAGAAACAGTATGGTTTTTAAAAACTATATAATTTTTATAACATCAAGATTTACTCTGTTATCTTGTGATGCGAGTTTTTCCTACATAACAATTTGGATGACTTTGTTCTTAGTAAAAACAAAATTAAAACCTTTAAGAGCAAAAATAGCTATTTAGGAAAAACAATAATAAGCAAACAACAGTAAGTGTATGTCATTACTGCACTCCAGAAATGAAGCCCATCTGAAATCTGCTCTCTAAATCTTACCCCACTGAGCTGCTGTGGGCACTCAGACCTCAGTGAAGGAAGAAGAGATGGCAGAGGAGAAATGGATGAAAAGCTCAGCCAATAAAACCCAAGAGCAATGCTTGATAAAACAGCTGGAAAACAGTAAGTACAAATGTCAAGCTTGAGTTATGGAAAGTTGTCCATTTCATTTTCCTCAGCCTCAGAGGGAATGGTTGGCTAAGTTAGTTTGTGTCCCCAGAAAGTGTGGTCTCCCCAGAAACTGCTCTCTGCACAAGAAACTGGGAGGCCACCTCTGCCAACCTGGATCTTGGGACCATTTCATCACATTGCAGAGAATATCTGCCATTCTCCCAGGCAACATATGGACCAGAGCTGGTGGATATTCTTATGGGATTCAGTAGTTATATTTTTATTTTCCCTCTTGTTTACTGGAGGGAAAGATGCTATCGTATTTTAAAGCACCGAGTGGAAAAGCCATGGAATAAAAGGAAACAGAAGGATTGAGTGCTGAATTACTGAAGAGCAAAAGGAAAAATAACCCACCTTCCAAACCTGTAATGCTTCCAGCAAGAGAAAAGAGACACCCAAATGCAAAAAGAACAGAGGAAACAGCAGTGACTTCGAAGGTCTAAATCTCCACCTCTGTGCTGTACAATGTGTGCAGTTTTGACTTGTGTACACACACAGAGAAAGTGAAATATCATCTCTTCTCTGAAAAGTTAAATTACTGGAGAACTTTGGAACATTACAGGACGTGTTCTCTAAAATTTTCAGTGAGTTAAGCAAGTCAGAGGAGATGTAGCAGCTCCACCTTTCTTCTGCAAGATAATATTGGCACCTCAAAGGACATGATGGCCATGGAGAACTTGCTTTTCGTGGTCAGTAAGTGACCTGAGGAGTGCCAGCACCATTCCTGGTGCTCTGCCAAATACAAAATATACAGAGCTCTCATTAAAATGAATTCCATGTAAAGGTTCAACCCAGACACTCCAGGAACCAGTGGGAGGGTTGCAAAGTCAGTCACAAGAATATAGGACTCTGTTTTCCAAAAATGCCTTCCTAATGTAGAAATACCATGATCAAAACTGACCTGGGCTCTCAAGACTGTAAATCCCACTGACAGACACCCTAAAAATGCCTCTCTGGTTTTTGCTTTTCGAAAATGCTGTGCCCAAGAACAACTAAAAGCAACTCACCCTGTGGAAAGCTTACTGAGGGAACCGCAGACTCCTTGAATGTCACTGGATTTAGAAAGCAGATCTTGTAGCCACACAGTGTCCCCAACTTCCTGCTTACAAACTGCCTTAGCATTGACTCAGTAGGAATAACACCATCCACTGAATCACCCACCCCTCTGCAACACCTGCTTCTTCCTGAGCTATTCCGCCTTCCCTGGCATGACTCAGTTTAGCTGCTCTGAGCCTGGGAGCTGGGGGAAGACCATTCCTAAAGACACATGGGCTGGGGGGTATTCAGGGCCCCCTGCTAATTACTGGCTTTCTGCAATCTGGGATGCAATAATCCCTTGTCCACTCCCTGTGACTCCACACAGTTGGGGGGTGTTTTGTAACTTGTCCAGCCCTGCCTATCTGGAACACTTTCCTGCCGAGACAGTGA
Source organism: Notiomystis cincta (assembly GCA_013398075.1). Taxonomy (NCBI): domain Eukaryota; kingdom Metazoa; phylum Chordata; class Aves; order Passeriformes; family Notiomystidae; genus Notiomystis; species Notiomystis cincta. The sequence continues at coordinate 18,934 of VZRX01007996.1, read as the reverse complement.
CTCACTTCCTCTTTAGGAAGCTCACCCAAAATCCTTTTCACTTTAGCTTATAAACTATTATTAACTCCATCTGTAAAGCAAAACTTTTTACTCATCAGTAGTGCTAAATGGGAATTTTCCAGTGATACACACTTTTTTTTATTGGAAGATGTTGATTTGTTAGAACATAAATCTTTTTTAGAAACAAACCAGTTTTGCTTAGGCTTTCATCAGAAAAAGTGTTTGCATCCAAAGAAGGAGAACAGCTCAGCTTAGCCAAGACACCAGTGGTTAGGTCACTGACAGAGCAAAACTGAGCTTTTTGGCTACACAAGGGACTGAACCAGTACCCTCCATAGTGCCATAACAGCAATCATCTCTTAGGATGCAAAAAACCCATGGTCCCCCATTGATGATGTTTTATTAAGTGATCAGTCAGTGTTATCCAAACTTGGTCCTGATATCTTCTCCATTTCACATCAGTGCTTAATTCTTAGGTAACTGGCAGTTCAGGAAAACCACATTTCTTTATTTTAGTCTTTTTCCAGTGAAGCTTCAAAAACTCTCAAGCTATTCCCACTGAGGAGCAGGATATTTTAAAAACCTCTAAGGTTGTCACAGAACAGGAGAATACAGAACATTCCCAAAGAGGTGCAACTCATTTTTTTTCTCAGGAGCAGTCCCAAGCAGGAGGTCACTCCAGTCACCTCACAAACACTCAGGCTGCAGCAGTGGGGTTTTTTAGGACTGGTGGCAAATTTTTTAGTGATGTACCTCCATCAGAAAAGAGACCACATGAGCCAAAGTGTTTCCTCTGAAGTCCTTTATAGTTATTAAATTTCTGATGAATGAGGCAATGGGTTTCTGTGGCCGATGGACACTCCAAATTTTTTAGAACATAGGCACAACTGCACATTTGGATTTGGTTCAAGTAGTAGATTGTCCATTACCCATGTGTCTATGTCTTTCCATGGGCTATAAAAGCAAGACTCAATTAGCAAGCGTGGCTTTTTTCCATCTATTTCACCCATGGCTCAGGATATGTCTTTCAGATGCAGTTTCAGAAATAAACTCAAGATTAAGTTCTGATATTTAAATATATATTCAGTAGTTTAGTCTTTGAAAATGTTCCTTTTTGCAGCCAGAAGAATGCCATTATGATCTGAAGTATGTCCCTGTTTTGTATTCCTGTAGTACTGCTCAGTAGGAATCGTGGGGCTAATGGAACTATTCCCACTCATTTTGGGTTTTGTAATCTGTTATTCATCAAGTGCTGAGCTTCTGGGCATTTTACAAACTATATCAACTATCTCACACCTCTAGATTTCTCCCCCTCTAACAGCCAAGAAGTCCTAGAACTGCTGATCACCGTGGTCCTGGAAAAGCAATTGTGCTCTTCAGCACCCATTTGATCCACACAACCAAACAGGATGGTGAACATCTCTCTGAAAAGCAAAGGCTTTTGCTGCTGCTCAGGCTGGAACACCCTCCTGTATGAGGAAACACTGTCTTTTAGTACTGTTTACTTAACTGTGAGGCTCCATGGTGAGAAAGGGCTTCTTTCTGCTAAGAGAACTTCATCACTGAAGATATCTCATTTCTAGGGAAAATGCTTGTCATCTGTTTCTAGGAAAGACATTATTTCAGGGAGACTTAGCCTTGGCTGTGCCTGCTTTCCATGTGCATGCTGTGGACCCATATTTACTGCTAGAACAAAAGGACAAGGGAGGGAAATGTCTGTGCAAAGGAAATTTTCAACCTAAGAGTGAAGAGTCTCAAAGGGTTTTGACTGCAAAGGAAAAGGAAAGAAAAAATCCAAGCCAATCTGCCTTTTCCACCCCCTCTATTTGTCAGTTGCTCCCCCTCCTTTAGACTGTCAGATTTCACTCCCATTCTACTGTATGGGCACATAAATCTTGCCAGAAATGCTTCACTCACTTAACACCTACCTGCTGGAGCTTAGATTCAGAGAGAGGGGAGAAAAAGCAACCTCAAATCCTGGCAATTCTTATAAATCACAGTGCTGCTAATCTCTTTTCAAGAGAGTCAAATGTAAAGTCATGTTCCTTCTTGTGAAAACATTACTAGCCTGTGGGTGTCAACACAGCCTTCTTTTCCAAGAAATCTGTTGCATCCCACAGCGACTCTAGAGAAATTGCACTCTGATGACAGTGAGGAGAGTCTGCTAGAAAAACAGCACACGCCAATTCCATACAACAGCAACCTCAACAAGCACTTGTTTTTGTAAGATCAGCTCTCTCTAATTTCACAAAAAGCAGAACTGAACTTGACCAAGGTACATTTTATGGGAGTTGTTTTTACAACCTCATTGTTGCGAGCTCTTTCCCCACCCCAAAATCACGTTTTCAGCTTCCTTATTCATTCCTTGCCAAGACACACTATCCCATTCTTTACAGCTCCCATATAGAATAAACAAGAACATAAACCACCTGGCTGCTACCTTTACACATCCTTCTACCCCTTGTCTTCTAACAGTGGAACTGTGTCCTCCTCTGGGAACTCCTCAGCACCAAATAGGTCAGCCCTGTTTTGATAAAAGTCTTGTCTCTTCCTGAGGAAAAGGTCATCTCAAATCCCTCAGACCCTTGTAGAAGTCCATCTAATCATGTAATTTGAGGAAATTCCAAGATGTTTCCCAGATTATTAATTGGAGAGTGTCCATAGACCACTTGTAGGGAAAGAGCCTTTTCCAGGAAGCATTTTTACGACAAAGTGAAGGAAATAAGAGATGCTTTATGAAGAAAGGACAGGATCTCAGTCAGCCAGAATGCAGTATATTACTGAAAGGCAGCACCCACTAAGCGTTTCATTCCAATATTTAAAGGGTGGCTACAAAGAAGATGAGAACTCCATTTTCCACATGGAAGAGAAAGAGGTAATGAATACAAATTCCTCTTGGAGACATTTTGATTACAAGCAAGGGAAAAATTTTTAAGATGTGAGCAATCAGCCATTGGAATGGTCTGCCCAGGGAAGTGGTGAATTGGACACTTTTAAGATGCAGCTGGAGAGGCTGCTGGGCTATCTTGTCTAGACTGTGCTTTCACCCAGAGAGGTTAGACCAGAGATCCTTGAGGTCCTTCCCAACCTGGTATTTCATGATTCTAATTGCATTTGAAGTCACATGGAGTGTGGGTTCTCCTCTATATCAGAAGTTACCAGAGCAGGAAAATCAATTGAATTCATGTGCATGACGAGGAGAACCATAAAATGACCAGAGATCCTTCAAGTTAATTCCTGCATTACCCAGTCTGAATCACTGGGGTTTAGACTTTGTGTGTGTGTTGGGTAAATGTGTTCATTTGTTTGGGTAGAGAGAAAAGTTTATATACCCATTTAAGTGTGTTGCAGTAGTGTCTAGAGCTCAGACCACAACTGTGCCTGGGCTGTGCTCCTGTCCAAAATAATGACTCTGCGTGTGACAAGTTCATATGAAGTCATGGGGCTGTCTGAGAAGGCTCCACTGCAGACAAGACTTATCCTTTCCAGCCCTCCTGCTCCCCTCTCTGCCCTTACCCCACTGCCAGGGTGAAGTCACACCCTGCCTTTTCAGACTGTCCTGAGAAAGCACATACCAGGCTGTGTCTGTCAGCCTTGCATGCACACCTTAGGCATGAACAGGCAAAGTTGTGTGCCTCACATCCCTCCAGGGGTGCACTTGCTGGCTGATGTGCTGTCACCGTGGGATACTTCATTATGGGAGGGGTTGTTAGAAAATAAACACAATTCGAGCTATAAAAAA
>VZRX01007996.1:0-14741 GCA_013398075.1 Notiomystis cincta | reverse complement strand
AGCTATAAAAAAAAAAAAAAAAAGTTCAAATTCACACGGAAATAAGTGCCTGCTCAAGAGAAGCAAGGAGCTGGTTCCACTTCACACATGGTTCTTCACCTTTATCTTCCAAAGAGCAAGAGGAAGAAGTTACCTCCTCCTTCAAAATTCACCCTCTCACTTCATCATGCAGTGGGAAGGTCTGGGGAGCTGCTGCTGTTTGTGTTTCCCTCTCTCCCTCCCTCCCAGGCTGCAGCCTGGACTGCCCAGACCCGGGAGGAATCAGCCCAAAAGTGACTGGGCAAAGGGGTTTGGAATAGTGGCCCCACCAGGGATCCCAGCAGTCCCCACCTCACAGCATCAATCAGCCCCACTCCCTGGTCCCACCTCACCGTGACCACCTCTGTCCTCTCCCAAACCTCTTTCTTCTCTGATGATCTACAAGTCTGGGAAAATCTGACTAAACCTTCCAAAACCCATCAACAATAAGGCAGGAAAAGGAACAGAAGAAAAAGGCACTGAAATCAAATTAACTAAAAGACAAAAAGAAATACACACATGTTTTAGAATTACTGTCTGAGAGATTTGGAAGAAAAATCATTTTTCTATGAATTGTTTCCTATTAAAATTTTGTAGCAAATTATGACCCCAATAAGAGCATTGGCAGGCTGGCATCTATTTTGCTCTGGTTCATTAATCCATTCTGAGAGGTGACAGCCCATATAATGATTTCTTGGCAAGGCAAAGAGGCATTTCTTTGGGTAAATCATAACTCCACTGGCATCACATGGTACCACAATAATTTATACCACACAAGGGCCTCTTCCACCATCTGAATTCCCTTGCCCGTCACATTGTATCCAGGCCAGCTTGACTTTTATGGTTAACATCCCCATCATTTGTTGTTCTCACTGTGGCAGAAACTTGAAGTCACAAGCAGGGTGCTGCTTGCACAGGGTCAGATGCTGTGACAACATATGCAACACGATTCCAGAGAGCTCTCACTCTCTTATCTGTCACGTTCCTACCCCGAGTCCATCCACACAGATTTTCACCAAGTGCTTAAATGGCTGAACTTTGGCCAGGAAGGCACCATGGAATCACTCACAGTGGCAGGCCAGATGAAATGTAAGCATCACCAATTCATCCAATTATTTTTCAATAGAAGCCGGGGCCAGAAGGGACTTTGTACATCATTACTCTTGATATTCCAGACATTCTTGTTTGCAGTGTGGGTCTGCAGAAAGAAATAATAGTTTGTTTCATTGACAAGAGAGGACAAGTAAAAATTAGCAGATTTTATGGGACATAAAAAAAAACCATTAGAAAATGATGTTTAGAGAGAGAGGATTTTCATTGTGCAACACAACTCTTTACCATGTTTCAAAATAAAATATTGATGAAAAGAATACGGCTATGCTAACTAAATATTTTTTTTGAGTTTAGAGAGATTATAAGATAATAATATAGGAATGTGATGGATAACAGGAGGGGAAAAGTGATGGTAGTTTAACATACATCTTATTTTTGGCTCTGTTCACAGAAGAAGCTAATAGTGGCTTCCCAAAAGTTGATTTTGGTAATGCTTCCCTTCCATGCTTTAGTTCATTTACTGTTCCTGTAAAACTGAACTTCAGCACAAATCCAAACCATAAATACAGACACCTCAGGACTTCTGGATTGCTTTAGATTTGAATCCAGATCTCTGTTTTGCATATGACAGAAGTCTAGGTCTGAATGCCCCTAAATGCTATGGCTCTACTTGTGGGTCCAGAGTATCCTCAGCTTGGTCTTCTCTCCACTGGAAGGGCAATTATTAACCAGGAAACAAGCAGGGAGAATCTCTTAAAATATGCTTACAAAATGAGAGTTGAACAACTTGAGCTGGAATTTGCTTGGAAGTGACTCTATAAACAGAACTACCCATGAATCAAAAACCTCTTTAAATTTTTGTTGCAACTTGATTTAAATTTCTGGGTTATTCAAATTTATGTGAAATTGAGATAAATCTCCAAGATTCAGTCACTTTTAATAGCATGAGATACAGACTTCTCAAACCTGCTGTGAAAGCTGAAACCTGGGCCAGCTTTTCATCCACAAGCCAAACTTAACATCAGTAAAAAAGACATCACACTCTTCTCTCATTTCCTATGCAGTTTAAGGAAAAGGGAAAAAAACCAACCAGGAATATCCAGTACAGGGAGAAAATTTATTTCTGAAAAACACAGCCCTTTCTCATTCTGGCACTTCCACTTCAATCAGATGCTTTGTTCCATCCATTTAGCAGCTTGCATGCATCCCCAAATCTTCCTGGGAGATACACAGTCTGTGTACAAGCAGGGCACACCTCAGAGGTGACCCAGAAACCCTCTCAGCACAGCACTTGCCCGCACCCGTCAGAGGCTGAATTGGCACCTTAAACCATACCGAGCCACCACTGCCAACTCCAGGCAGGAATTTTCTAACTCCTTGTTCCAAACTAAAAAAAATTAAAATCTCTCCAGCCAAAATCCCCTCCTGGCCTGCAAATATGTTCAGGCATACACCTCTGCGTTGTAAATGAAATATCTGGCTTGCTGCACAGCCGCACTGAGGGAGCCAACTGGAAGCGAGCAGAGCGAGCACTGGGAGAAGGTGTTTGAGCTGTTGAATTTAGTGAATTCTTGTATGTCTTAGCCTAAGGAGCATTGCACATTTCCCTTTAAGAGTCGTGTTGGTGGGCATGAATTTGCCACCTGGCCTTTTCATACCCAGTAATGGGGGTTTCAAAGAGGACTTCTTGAATTGCCTCGTGTGGAAGACACTCATCTTTGTCCTGCTTGCAAAGGTGAGCAAAGCCCTTATGCCATCCACTGACTTCAACAGGAAGAGTTACAAAGGACTCAAGGTATCCTGCTTAGTCCCAATAATGTGATTATTCTGCCCAGACTGTATTTTTTCAAGTCTAGGCCAAAGCAAGTGGGGCCTTTGAAACCACTAATGAACACCCATCCGAAGACTGCAACTTACACGTGCCTTTGGGTACACAAAACATTTCTAACAGGGTTGATATAAATGGCTTAAAATTTGATATTATGTTTTTTTCTGCTTTATAGATTTCAGCACTTTTTAAAGGGTCACATTAGGAAGAGGGGAAAAAAAATGAAGTGGAAGGGATTTTGTGTGTTTCCTAATGAACTAGGAGGGTGACTGATTCCATCTGGGGCAATGAAAAGACCGAAGCATGAAATCATAAACTTTCATTCTAAGAGTAAATTGGTACCAAAAAGTGTCTGAGTCAATGCCAAGGGTCTGATTTCTGATCTTTGGTATACATGCATTCAGTTTTATTTCAATGTAATACATGAGGAACTGTGAAGTAATAATGAAGTAATGAGGTAATACTGAAATAATGAAGAAAACCTAAATTTTCCCAGATAGCAGTAGTAGAGTATGTAGCAGTCTTGAAAAGCCATGCAAGGTTTGCAAAGCACTGTATCAAACATTTATTGGGCATAGTTTATATATTACCATAATTTTCCTCCAGATTTTATTCTCTTCAGAAGTAACAAAGAAAAGCAGAAACAAAGGCTGGATGATTCCTCAGGAATCATTGGTCTATTATTTTCCTGAGGGCATGACTCTCCACACCCAACAGACATCTGTGTGATCTGGTATCAAAAATCCCCAGCAATAAAGAATCTATTAAGCTCTCGTTGAACTTGGCACATGGTAATTGAAATTAAATTCATAAAGGTGAAGAGCAGCTGTAAAGCCCCACATGTGTAGGAGGACACGATTGTGCAGCAAATTGTGGGAGGCAGCACCTGACCATGTAAAACATGAGGGTTCTTCCTAAAAAGAATCCATCCAATCTCTACAAGCTGAGCCTTGCAGGCAGATGCTCCTTCTACTGTGTCTTGAATAAGCAACTCTTCCACTCTCCCAAATGAGGAAAAAAGCTTTTAAGAGGGGAGAAAAGGGAAAGAAGCATCAGCTTGGGAAAGCTTGGCCTCTCTCTGTTCTGATGAACACCAGGGACACCTTTAGCAGCAGTCTGAGTTTGCTTCATTTCACACTTCCCATGTGTGGATGCCCAACAGGTGAATGCAACTACTGCACATCGTCCACGTGCATCTTCCCACCTTCCACAGATCACAGCACAGCAGCCCTTGGCCACTCGTGTCCACCTCCCCACAGGACAGTTCTTCCAGCATGTAGGAAGCTCACCAGTGCTTAGAAAGAAACTCTTCCATCCCAGGGGGTTTCTGTACCCCACTGCCACCCTTTGGGAGCTGTAATGTCTCCCAGGTGCTCCCAGCCTGCTGCACTTGGCCTGTGTGAGGTCTCTGCATTCCGGCTTTTCCTTCAGTCACCAGCAAGGGGAGCAAAGGACACTTTTCTCCTTGAAGCTCCTGGCTGCAAGATTTACAGTCTGGGATCTGTCTGGGATTTTTTCCTCATTTGGCAGCCAGGTCCTTTGGCACCTCAGGTTCTGTGCTGTCATAGGAGTCCCCAAGGCCAAGCCTGCTGAGATGCATTTCTCAATACCCAGTATGGAGAGACTTTGGTGGGGCAGCATCCTCAGGAGAAAGTACCAGTGCTTTCCTAAATTCCTCAAGCAACTACTGCCACATCCTACATCAGACTGCAGGCCCAGCAGGTCTTGTTACTTGGTGAATTTTTGGACTGCAGTGTTGAGGGGCAGTGAGGGGTGGCTGCTCCCTAGGACAGGGGAGCCAGGAGCCCAGACTCATAACAAGGTATCAGTGCATCAGCTCCAGGGCTTGTTGGACTCATTGTGCAGTTCCCTGGCCAGGCAGAAAAATTACTTGTTAAAAAGAAAGGGGAGTGTTGCTGTTTCCTAACCAAAGGAGCTCCATGGCAGAGGCTGAAGAGAAGAAACAAAGGGTCAGGACCATGCAGGCAGGAGTGGATGTTACAAATAGATGTGGGGGTTTAGATAAGTCCCTGCCTTTGCCCAGGCCTCTGGCAGCAGGCAGCAGCTTTATTGAGGTGAACAGCACCCCAAAACCCACTTTGGTTCACAAGGCTTTTAATAATGGCTGATTTGGTCCATTATAGAATGAGTTTTTTATTTAATAGACACAAAACTAACAGAAATAAGGCTTAAAATAAACTGTATACTACACAGGAATAAGGACAAAAATAACTACTAGTAAACAAACACAGCACGAGGTTCAAGGTACCATTAATTTTACAGCTAGCAAAGAAATACTACAACTTAGGATTCAGTGTATCTTACCATCCAGGTGTTGGTGGGGCACACATTGAGATCCTTTCCCTCAATTCCCAGGAAAGTAACCACAGAATCTGTGTCCAAACTCTGGGGAGCAGTGTTCCACACGTTCAGGGTGTGAGTGTAGAAGGCTTCTGCCTCGGTGATAGCTCGTGTGTCTTTTATAGTTTGTAAAACAGTGCCTCTCAGTCAGGAATATTTCTTTTATCTCTTTCCACATCTGCTCTCCAGACTAAAATGTTGATTCTTAGCTGGGGCCTGAGCCCTTTTGGTGCCAGAGATGAGCCCTTGCTGGGCTGTTCAGTCCAGGTTCTCTCTTCCATATCTGCACCGACTGCCTGTGGTACAGAGGGGGAGGACAGTCCTGCCACAGTGGGGCAGGGCAGGGCATGAGCAGAGGAGGAGGAAGAAGGGTGCAAGGTGTTGTTCTTGGAGGTGGCAAACCATAAATACTGCTTCACCTGCTGTGGGTGAGCACACACTGACCACCTCTGTGCTGTGCAGCAGGAGAAACCCTGGAGAGCAGCGCTCTGGGAATGGGAGCTGCTCATCCTCCCCTGGCTACCACTACATGAGAGCAGGAGACCTCTCCTCCCTGAAGCAGTTTTGTGCTCACAGTTAGGTAAAAAGCAGTGCTGTGCTTGTTCTTTCCCTTCTTACCTATGGATGGGAGTAAAGAGCTTTTTACCTCTGAAGCGCCGAACCATGGGGCTTACAATAAATATATCCACTCTAACAAAATGCAAGGCATAGGAAGTGTTCCCAACAGTCAAGAGGAATAGATTATCACATCAGTCTTGGCAATATTTATAGTTTTCCATGCATTTATACATTTCATGTGGTGCAGCTGACGTAAAATACAGCCCAGAAAAAACAAGTTGGCCCAGCTTGGAAAAATCTCATAAGCTTCAAGGTATTTGCCAGGCTCACCAAGCTCATTTTTGGTTTTGCATTAAAATTCTACAAGGACACAGAATTAACCCCACACCAGCTATTTCAGACATGGCAATGTGGTATTTAAAAGTTTAATATTGTAATCTTATACCTGTAACTTGGGCCAAAGCACCCTAATATACTTTCCTTGGAGCAACATTTTATAATCATCTTTGGGAACTCCATATATACTGTGCATGAATCTTGTCCTTAATTTTGTGTTTTCTATAGAATTTTTAAAAGCTTAAAAATAGGTATTAATTCTACCTGTTTCAGCATATAAAACTCAAAAGTGTATTAAAAAACCTGCACCAAATTAAAAATAGCCAAGAAGATATAGAACATATATAGAAATGAGATAGTATTTTCAACTTAATATTTTTTTTAATGAAGCTGTTTTGGTATGAGCATACAGATGGAGGTTTTATAATCTTCCAAATACATTTTATGCTATAAGTTTTATCAGAGAGAAGTTGTGGGTGTCCTGTCCTTGGAAGTGTTCCAGGCCAGGTTGAATAGGGCTCTGAGCAGCTTGGTCTAATGGAAGGTGTCTCTGCCCATGGCAGGGGGTTGGAATTGGATGATTTTTATCATCTCTAACCCAAGCTATTCTATGATACATGACTGCCAAAACATCCCTTTCAAAAGAATGAAATAAAATCTTTTTTTTATTTTTCTCCCTAGCAGAGTCTCTTTATTCTAGCTAAAGCAGATTATGATGAAGACCAAATGCTTTTGTCTAATCACTTGGTCATCTTTGCAGAGAAATCTGGATCCTGTCCCTGCCAGGTGAGGACTTGTTAGGATCCAAGCCAGGCTGATGCAGACAGCTAAAGACCAGGGATGTTTTAGGCAGGCACTGCCCCTCTCCACTTTTCCAGAACAGCAGGTAAGAAGCTGCAGAGCTGTGGCACATGCAGACACCTGGGTTCACCTCCTGGTGACTTTCTTTGCAGCTCACCTAGAAATGTCTGTCTCCTGCCCTGCCTAAGCTCCCCTCCCTCCTTTTTTCCCTCCTCTCCCAAGCCCCAGTGAAGCACAATGTTTCTGTGCCAAACACGCTCCCATTGTTTCCCCTGTAGGACACTGAGTGCAGCATAATTCATTTCCCTGATTTGGTTCAGGAAGAGAACCAAGCAAGAGACTTGAAGAGCTCCATATGTTTAGCCTGTCAAAGGAAAGATCGAATACTCTTTTATTATAAGTACCTTATGTACTTTAATCAAGCAGAAGCCAAATATGAATCGATATCTGGGGGTTAAATCTGGAAAAATTCAAATGAGAAGCAAGGCACAGTGTTCTAAGATAATGATTAATTATTTTCCCAAACTACCACATGAAGAGGTGAGTCCTTTATCTCAAGCCCAGGTGCCTTTCTGGAAGAGATGCTTTAGGCAAATATAAGATGTTGAACCCAGGTAAAGGTAATTGGGTGAAATTTTCTGGAAGTCAGACCACTAGCTTACTTGGCTTTGAAGTGCAGATAACTAATAATCACCTGATTATAAAATGTATTTAACTTGAACACAAAGGATTGAAGGCAAAAAAGCATTTTAGAAGATTAAAAAGTCTATCTGTAGTTTATGCCATTCAAATCCGTACAGCCACAAGAAAAGATGATCATATTCCCTTCACCATGGAAACACAAGTACACTGAAGAAATCAAAATGTTGGTTGTTGTGTGATAGAAGACAAAATGGGACATGAGGGCTGTGAAGTGAATGGTTAAAAACGAATTTAAAAAGAAGAAAAAAGCAACTTGTTACAGACAGAACTTTTTTAAAGACTGGAGGACTCAGTCTGTAAGATGCATCCTGTAATTGCAAAGGGAGGAAGGCAGCACAGGACATATTTCTTGGGAAGGGCACTGGTAAAACCCAAAGACCACACTCAGAAAGCCCAACATACAACAGCAAGTTGAGGAGGAAGGTTGTAAGGTAGCATGGCAAGATAGAAGAGGACAAAAACTAAAAATCAAGCTATCCTAAAAGTTGGGTCAGTAGTTATCGCATGAAAAAATTCATGCAATTTCACAAATCTGAACTGATTTTAATATCATTCACTTCTCCTGTGACAATGGAAGGACAGCAGTGTGAGGTCGTTGCTGGCCATTTTTCAATTTAGCAATGCTTTCTGTTGCTAAGACACAGATGGGATTTTTCTGATTGCCTGAACATGACTAACAGTGAGTTTTCTATTAGAAATAAATGTGTAAAGTGACTATTTCACTGTGGATACAGAAATCAATGTCACAAACATGAGGAACTACATATGGAGTAGGACAGCTGTAAATTCAGAACCTCTTGGATATTGTTTCTTCTCTACCTGGAGTAAATCAAGAATAAGTTGGAGTAAGTAAGGGCTGAGGCTTCTTTCACTCTCAGCAGCTTCTGGGAGGGCTTCCCAAAGTCTTGGGACGTGTCACTGAGGAATAACATGGATTAGGTAAGTGCATTCAGCTTCACCTCCCTTTTCCTTCTAAGAACAAGCACCTTTCCTTCTTTCTTCCCTCAAACAACCACAGCAGTTAGCCAATATTGGATACCTTGAGGGTTGTTTCTATTGCAGAAGGAAGCCAGTGCTGGAGCTGGGTGCTTTGTGCAAGGCTGGTTATTGAAAAGGGATGTCAGGAGCCCGATTTCCCTGAACTCAGCATGGACGGACAATGGGACGCAGTTTCTATTTCAAGACTCTTTTCAGCCAACACAATCCATAACAGAACTTCTTTTTACCCCTGGTCTCTCTCTCTCTCCACAGCTTTATCTGAACAGCAGATGACAAGTAATTTTCTGGTGTGTCCTCATTTTCCATCTCTCTCTATTTCTTTTCCTGCAGACAGGGCATGCACACTCAGCTGGTATTAATTCAGTCCCTACATCTTTTTGTTCTCTGTGTTCCCATTCAGGCTAGCATTTAGATGGGTTTCTCCCACAAGGAACAAAGAGGCCATTAATTTGCCCACTGTTTCACCAATCCAAAGGTGTTAATGCTCACCAGATTCAGAGCAGAGATGTGACTGCATATGGATCAAAGACAAGATTTGCTGAGGGCCATTCACTCATCAAGACAGCAGCACCTCAGCTGTAGCTCCCTCAGCCTCTCCACTTGCTGGCACGTGCAGTGACAAACCACTGAGGACAAGTTTCTCTCCTAACTCAGATCAGTTGCCAGCCAAAAACTCCATTTCCTGAAAGCTGTGCCAAAGCAGTTCGTGTCTACCTGAGACAAAACTGTCTAAGGCTGTGACGTCAAAAAAGAGAAATAGTACCCCCAAATATGAAAGAGCAGCTCTCTTTCTATACCAAAAAGGTTATTTTATTTCGTTGTCACATTGCTTGTTGTTCTGTGGCATGGTTTATACTTGATTTCAAGTGAAACCACACCCTGGCTCACTGTGCTGGAATGCTGTGCATAATGGACAGGTGGGCAGTGAGTAAACCCTCGACAACTCATCAGTGGATGCAAGACACAGAACACAAGAAAGCAAATGCAAAAGCTTCAGTTCAGTTCCCATCTGAGCAGAAATCACTGTTTGCTTATTACTTGTTTTCCAGGGGTTTTTGCAAGTAGGTTGTTTCCTGTCAAGCTGAGCTGCTGCATTTCGAAAAGCCCCATGATAGAGGAGCGTATAAAACTCAACAGTCTAAATGCAATTTTTAAAAAATCAGGTCAGATAAATCCTGTCTGTGAAGAGGGTCAAACAGTAGAAAGAAGAGAGAACAGAAAGGGGGAAAAAATGTATGGCTGTCTTTCCTGTTCTCATTTAGCCTGAATAAGAAATTAAGGAGGGGAAGTGGGAAGGAAGAGGAAAGACAGAACTAGAACAAAACTATTTCAGGATCTCTTATGGATGACAATCTTTATTATTTACATATGAAACCAGACTGGACAAAGCACTAAAAATACACTGTATCTCATTGGGAACAATCCTATAGCAGCAGGGAAATACAGCACTTGACACAAATGGCCTTTTTCTATCATTAGCCTCTGTGATTCCATGCCCATTTCATCCTCAGCGTGTATCCTTCTTACAAGTCTCTCTGTAATAATAGTTCCAGAAATACAATCCACCCAGCCCTCATTCTCTGCACTACTGAGGAACTGGGGCTTTTTAGTGCTCGTCATATTGGTGTGGACATGGATGACAGATGTCCCAATGCTCCTCTCTATTGCATTAGTTTTATACCATTATAATTCATGCAGGGAAAAATGTACAAGCAGAATGTCTCACAAAGGTTTGAGGGTGATTTCTGCAGAAAGAACAGAGGATGCAGCATGCTGCAAAAGTCCTGGAGAAAATGAGCACTGTTATCTGTCATTGATGTACATAGAAATTACTTATCAGCCATTAAACAACTGCCTTGACTTTTACACTTTCTCCCAATTCTCCAGGTCTAGAGTTACCTGTCTTGATTACACTAAAGGTGTCTTGTCAGACTCGAAGCAAAAGCTATTTTTACAGGGCAAATTCCCCTGACCTGATAATAACAGGGGATTTGTCATTACCAAAAATATTAGGTGTATGAAGAGCTCCTGTTAACAACAGAATAAAAGTATGAGGCATATGAGGGGTTTCAGTTAACACCAGAATAGCCCTTAAAGCACTCTTTAGGAAGGTAAAAGGCCATATAGGGCACCCACTGTAGGTGTTGAACCCTACCCAGCACTCAAATATCATATTTTTTCTTTCCTTTTTGAGGTCACCACTTAGCAGGAGACTCCAGCTTGTTTAAGTATGTGGATACTCTGACTGAAGCCAAAGTAGTCAGGAACTTTGTTCAATCAATGGTTTGGTTTCAGGCTTTGCCCCCAGAGGTTACCTGGAGATCACCTTTGATGTGACCTTCTGGTCTCTCAGGATTGTTACAGGACTGACCTGGCATGGCAGGCAGGTCTGTATCAGGCAAATACTATGGAGGTTGATACTCTTCTCCACCTATTCTGCTTCTCATTGCAGACTTGTGGATTTGTTGGTTGGTGTGGGACGAGGGGGACCTTTGGGCTTGGCTGGCCCAGATTTCTTGCATGACATGCTCTTTACAGCATATTGTGGAGTCCAAAGGTCAATCCAAATCCAGCTGATGGTCTCAGAAATATTTCTGATTCCAAGCTGGCATCATTTCAGAGAAGAGAAACAGAGATATGTTCTAAGCACAGATTACTCAAGAGCTTAATCAGCCCTTTCCCTCAAGTGGAGAAAGGTAACTTCTCAGTCAGAGTTAGAGTAGGCTGCCCACAACACATTGATCACGAACTGACTTTGGTTGTTCCTGACCCAGTTGCATCATTTTAACAAGAGAATGAAGAGCACTCCTCGTGAAAACCACAGGCTTCCCACTCAAGCTGTCTCCCTGCAGAGTTTAGTGCTCCCCTCGACTGGTGATCACTGCAGCGCTACGTGCGAGGACGGGAGGATCAAATGCCTGACACTTCCTCCACTTGGATTTTGCATTCCGGGCACCCCTCATGCCCTGGCCCACAGCAGGAGCAGCAGCCAAGGCAGCTTGTGCAAAAGGCCTGAAATGCCATGTTTTACAAGCTGAAATATGAAGTGATAACTTCAGGAAGTTTGTTCATGCTTTGGATTGGTGTCTGAGGGAGGAAGCAAGTGCTTGGTTTCAGAATGAGTGAATTATTCAAGCCAGCAGTCCAGAAATGCAAAGGAGGGATGTCAGGTCTCTGGAGGAAGCTAAACTGGACTGTATTACCTTGTCATCAACAACAACAGCGTGGGTGTTCTCAGTGCTACCCAGTCCTGGGTTTTGACATAAAATTGTGCATCACCAGAAAAAAACATCTGTTCAAATCTTCTTCACCAACACTTCTGTAATTTAGCAACTTGCCAGTTGCATAATAAAATCAAACTGGGCATGTTGCCTTATGTTTGGCAGTCTGGTTTATTTACATTTTGCAAAGGTGCCCAAAGATCATTGGGCAATGACTGATGAGAAATTCACACTATTTCTGCAGGTTCTTAGATTATTAGTCATTCTTGGACAACTGAGATAATGTCACACAAAAGCTGAGAGAGCCAGAGGGCTTTTTTAAACCTGCTTTTCTAAGTTAATGAGGTTTGTCTGTTTCCAGTGTACGTGTATTTTAATTATGTGCAACTATGAGACCTGGCAATACTTTTTGAACCTGTTCACCTATTTGAAAGAAAAAAAACCTAACAGGAAGAGGGGAAAAGTTGTCCAGGATACAAATTTCAGCCAAATTCATTAAAAGAGAGAGAGAAAAAGCTAATTAAAATCTACATGGAAGAAAGGAAAGGTCAAGAAGGAGAGAAGGAATAAGAGGGACTATAAATGGAGAGACTACAAATGACTAGCTATAAGGTAAAACTTCATACCTGAGTTCATACCTTAATGAAACTGAGGTTGATCAAACTCTGACAAAACCCACAGTAAACTAGACTTCCTTAATTCCAGTGCTTAGGGAGATACTTGGGGTTTTAGTTTCTTTATGCAACTACATTTTCCTGTATAATATTCTTTACATTTACATCATACATCATACAATTCTTTAATTAATTAATTAATATTACTCAGCTACATATAAAGAGGTATTAAACAATCAAGGGAGGCTGGAATATTTAAAAATAAATTTAGATAAATTTATTTGGATAAATTTAGAAGGTAAGGAGGCATTCCACTGTACCAATTGGACTTCACCATCTCCCTTTCCTTGGCATCAAGAAAAAACTCCATTAAAAAAGCAAAAAAGCATGACAAAGTAAACCACAATTTTTTCCCTACTGAGAGCTTCAGGCATACAAATGAGTTCTTGCCAGATAGCAAGTGAGATTGTATCATTTCCAAACAACTGACTCAAAGAAACAAAATAAAATGCAGGCACCTTGAGAATTCTCTCAGATTCAAAACTGCAGAGATGGTTTTGCAGAATTAAGCTTTGCTCTTGGATTACAAATGTTTGTGCCAAATTTCAGTTTCCGATGCTTTTGCCTGTGCCTGAGTAAGTGTGAAATTATTAATCCTTGAAAGCAGGGATTCATAATAACGGAGTTATTGACATTTCCTTGGCTCTAGCATTGCAGATGTGATGCTAAAGACAAGAAACATTCCCACTGTTTGATGAAGAGGGTACCCAGGATACACCAGCAGTAATCATTCTCCAGGCAGAAGATGTTTTCTGTCATCTGGTTCTTGACAACTATAAATAAAGGGCTCAATCTGATTTTTACACACTATTTCTACACTGCAAGAGACAGAGTGATATATCCCACAGTTTGCAATGGAAGCCATATAGGAAGTGATGAGATTATAAACAAAGTATGCATGCACCACAAAAGTTTGTGTTTTTAGCAGTGTCGTGAAGCAGAGGTTCACAACTGCACTTGTGGGCCTCAGTTAATGCAGAAAAAAACACCATTTCTGGTGCTGTAGCTGAAGTGTTTCAGGGACAAATGTTGGTACACAGGCAGAGGATGAAAGCAGTACTTGCTTGCTAACATAAAAGAGCTGCTATTAAAATCTACCAAAGTGAAATGCTACCACTATTTTCTTTTCTCAGCTATGTCAAACTAATTTATTTGAAAGCAGAAATACAGAAAATACAGTGTGGTGCTCAGCCCCAGGCCTGGAAGGTCTCCAAATAAAGCATCAGCACTTCCTGGGAGAGCAGAGGAGTTAAGGAACTCTGGCAGAACAGAGTCCTCCTTCTGGAGCTCACAGCTGAGCTCTGCTCCTCTGTTCCTCTGCAACAAGGTGGGAGCACACCAGGAAAGGTTCAGAAGAGTTAACCAGTGAAACCTTCATTGTTAGAGGAAACAAAAACCTTGGAATTGTCTTTACTTTGCAACTCAGTGTGATTCAGTGGGCCTGGAGCTCAAAGTGCTGCAAGTCAAACAAACAGCTTCGACAGCTTAGCCCCACCTGGGCAAGGCATCGAATTGAAGCCATTAGATTTTCACCCTCAGGACAGCAATGATGCACCTGTGCTGCCTCCCAGACAGGGACAGCAGGACTGCCAGCACCTCCACAGTGAGCTCCAAGCACTCCCTTCCCCTTCCCCTTCCCCTTCCTCCCCTCCCCTCCCTCTTCTTCAGGTCTGGCCATTTCATTACCACTTAGAGGGAAAATATAAACATAAGCCACACAAAACTACTGGGCAAACAGTTGAAGGAGGTACCAATCCAACACTCTGCATTTGAACATTTAATTTCGTTTTCTTTTGATTAAAACTCTCTTTGTATTCTGATGCCTGAATCAGCACTGGCTCCCTTGTCACCATGCCCGAGTTCCCAGGAAAATGTGTTCCTCTTCCCTCCTTACTTCTTCCTGCAGGATTGTGGCCATTCAGCCACTTGGAATCTGTCACCTGCCCAGTTGCAGACAAGGACTGAAAAATAAAAAAGCTGAGACATCTCTGATTGCCAATGTTCCCATTATCAAATCTGTAATGAGAATAAAGTTTCACCACCATAGCCCAGCACTGGGGGACTGTGCACATCTTCAGGGAGCAGATCTGCCCCTCTGCCCATTCCCAGTGACAGTGTGCCCTGCCCCATTCCCAGTGACAATGTTCACTGTCCCATTCCTAATGAGAGTGTGCCCT
The DNA here is from genome assembly GCA_013398075.1 of Notiomystis cincta. Lineage (NCBI taxonomy): Eukaryota > Metazoa > Chordata > Aves > Passeriformes > Notiomystidae > Notiomystis > Notiomystis cincta. Next base: position 13 of record VZRX01007996.1, on the reverse strand, counting down.
GCCCCATTCCCAC